>JASSUY010009190.1:6651-35690 GCA_032466535.1 Forpus xanthops | reverse complement strand
GTTCCATGTCCTTTTTATGTTGAGGACACCAGAACTGCACACAATACTCCAAGTGAGGTCACACAAGAGCAGAGTAGTGGGGCATGAAGTGCATCTTATCTGATTGCTATTAAAAAACATCCACCCCATTTGCTACGTAAGCAATCTGAAAGCATAAAGGAATTGAAGTGTACTGGTCTGGGTCACAGCAAAACTTGGAAAATCTGGGAAACTATGTCCTGGAAACAGGGTACAGAGCTACCATTTAGGGAGGAAAGTCCCCAAAACAACAGTAATTTTACCTGACACCTTCAATCACTGATCACAATCAGAATATATATTTCATACAGAGATAGACATAAAATACACATTTTTATACACACCTATTTATATTTATGTCCAAATATAAATATAAAATTCTATTACATATAATAGGATATTCTGTATTTCACAGCTGGTAACCATGGTCTCAATTTTGGATAAAGACATAGAAGAGCACCCAAATATCAACATGTATTTCATGGTGCCAGGAAGCTCCATCTCCCTTTCAGACAAAAAACCAGAAAGCCCAGGTGCTGGAAGAATTAATGGATAAACCTGGATACTTCAACATCGGTGCATTTCCTGGCTCGACTAAAAGGAAGCAGACTGATGAATGGTCAAACTCAGAATCATGATGAATTAAAGATGTAAATACATAATTTTTTAGGTGCCATATGACTGATCTTGGGAGAAGCACTTCATAGGGTATTTCTACCATCTTCAGAATTTAAAATAATCTCAACGTTTTCGTATCAGTACACGGTAAATTACTACAAAGTAGTAAAATGATAGAAAGCTCCAATACATGTAATAATAACCTGTAAAAAGTCAAGGCAGATGGTACATTAGTTGATTTAAAAAATAAAATAACTACTTGATGCTGCATAGCAATTTATTTCCAGGTGACATGCTTGCTGTGAGGAGGATCTTGAGGGAGAAAGGCAGAGTTCAATAGTTCCATATGAAGCACCTCACGTTTGCTGCTCATCCTCCAGTGTGTCTCAAGAGGTCATCACAGACAGCATGACATACGGATCCAGTCTGAGCATGCTGCTATACCTTGACATTTGCAAGAGTATTGATGCTGCCTCATCAAGACATGTATTTGAGCCATGCTCTACATTCTTCACTTGACTGAAAATTGCATATGCAAACTATACAACAGAATACAAAAATCACTTCATTACCGCAGCAGAGGAAGGAGGTTAATTCATTATGAACTACATGGTTTGTGAAAGGTTTATCAGACTTATCAAATGAAAGAATAAAGCAGTTTGTGTCCCAAACAATCCACACTTTCTGGACTTGGTTTTATTACATTCTTTTTTTTTTTTTTACAGAAAAAAAACCTGTCACAAGAGAAAAATATTTACTGTGTATAGATTATTTTGATAAAAAACTGTCCAAGACAACAAATAGGATAAAAGGAATTGGATTCCTTAGAGTTGTTATTAAATAGCTGCACATAGATATGTCCATATGCCACATACACTACTGCCAAACAGCATTGTTAACAAGTAAAGCACCACCAGAAATTCTTCTGCATTACTAAATAACAAAGTTTGAAGGCATTAAGCACCCACCTCTTTTCCATCAAATAAACAGGTAACCTTAAACATCACTTGAAAGGCAGAATTACACACATTTAGCTGTGCTGAAGTCAAAAACATTGCCAGCTTAATTACACATTGAAACAACTAGCTGAGGTACCAAACAGTTCAGAAGACCTTGAGGCATCACTTGCTCTGCATTTGGTGTAGTAAGAGTGCAGCAACAGAAAGGTAGTGTTTTCTTTTAGCTGTACTGATGGTGCAGGAATGACTACTAAAATAACACATACTGTATGTTTTAGAAGTACCACTTTTTAAAAGTTTTAAAGAGTACTAAAGGCATGATTATACAGATTTATGTTGAGGTATTATTTCACAAAAATATTGCTTGTGTTGGAATCAACTCAGCTTTTCTTTCATCTCTAATACCACAGTACTCTCGAGTCCACCTGTTAGTCCGTATTTAGGAGATTCATAGGTTCAACCACCAATTAGCAAAACAGAAGTCACTCATTACATCTCCAAACACAATAGCAAACCAGACGTCTCCAAATGGAAATAGAACACACATGCCCACGTACCCACATAAACAGCCTACACATTCTCCTGTTAGATTTTTGGTTCAACGATTGGTTATACAAGTCACAGCAGTCATTAAGAAAGGTTTCAATAACAGTTTACAATCCCTACAACCTGCCTGCACAGCTCCTAATCATGTGAATTGCATGTGAAAACTCACAAAGGATCATAAGATTTGGACATTCGCAGATGACTTAGTAAAAATAAGGTGGTAAGAGTAAGATTTGGTCCCTAACCTTCTACCTTTCAGTAACCAGTAATGCCACAGAGCAAACAGTTTGAAGAATTTTCAATGCCTGTTAAACCTTTTGGCCTTCTTTCTTCCTTATTTGTTCATCTCCTACTTACGCCTTCTCAGTGGAAATTGCGTTTAAGATTGTAGTGTAGTAAACTGTATTTCCATTTACTTTGGAAGAACTAAAAGCAGTATTCTTTTAAATAATAGGAAAAGAAGCTTCTGAAATGCCTTTACTTAATTAGTCTCAAACATCTCCTGGCAAATCTATCAACTGAATTCAAGTACCTGGTAATTCAGGAAGTGAAAGAGCTTTTTTTTTTAAGATAAAGACAGAACTACACATCAGTTTAGAGGTGTCTCAATTAAACTTCAACAATTTAACTGTAATTGTAACAGGTGAGTGCCTGAAAATACTGTATTTTTTCAAGGTATTCTTTCTGCCTTTACTAAGATCAAGCATATCAGAAATTGGAAATGTGAAGGAGGAAATAAGCCAGCAAAATAGCAACACAAATTGCTATGCAAATTCTTACATCAGCTGTTAGATGGCTGGCATCTCTTACTACAGGAGCATCCTCAGAGACAGGGGTATTAAGACACAATGGAAAGCCTTAGAAATCAGAGGGACAGGGATTTAGAAAAACAATCAAAACAAAACCAACAATCTTCACAAGGGAGCTTTTTGTTTGTTTAATAGAGGCTTGCAAGGCACATGTTTCAACTGAATTGCAACATCTACAGAAAAACAGATCAAAACTTGTAAAATGTTCTCCCAGCCCTTTCAGGGAGTTAAACCAGAGACCTGGCTGGAAACCAAGCTCAGGTTGTGTACTAGTCTGATGTAATCATGCCCTGCTCTTGTCTGAGGGTTATAATGAAAATTACTGCTTATTTTTCACAGAAGGTGGAGATTAAAATAGACAGTAATATTTCGCTAATCGTAGCTAGATAAGAAGTTCAGGCGCATCTTTCTTGGCAAGATATGATACTTCCAGTCACTCATTTTACAAATTATGCCCTTTTTACTGGAACAACAGCAGTATTTCTACCACATAAAAGGTTCATTCTGTTATTTAAGGTTGCTGTGCCAACTGTGCTGCAATACAATTGTCTCTAATATAAAAAGCAAGGTAAAAATCTTAAATGATTCTCCTAAAGCAGAATCAATTGAAGTATCAAGAATACATCTTAAAATCTATGACAACTAACAACTAAACTATGTCACAGTTCAAATAAAGTTCAACATGTTGTTTAAACATGTAGAAAGGCCAACACACTACAAGGTAGTTTTCTTTACAAGTACAGACGGCCTCCTTTGTGGGTTTTTTCTTAACATGTGTGCTTTACATGTAAGCAAACTATGCGGAGTAACACATCCATACAGTACTGCGGTGAAATGCAACAGGCAGTCAAGGATAGTTAAATATTGCATCTTGGCATGGCAGTCTAAGGCATGAAGCCGTAAGCTGTGCGACTTCATCCACCCAAGAGCAGTTGTAACCCTGAAGTTTGCTACCTGGAATGCCTTATTGCTGTTATGAAATGATATTCATGAATGATTAATTTCAGGCTAGCAAGTGACTGACACACAGACATGTAACAGCAATTCAAACAAACTTATATTGTATAAGAAATGCTAATCTTAACTTCCAAATATTCCATCTACTTCCATACTAGCACATAGAGAGAAGGATCCCGCAGGCCTGCCATAGCTTCTGTTCTTATATGGTAATTGAAAAGTCCAGTTCAGTAAAACATATGCACTTGTGCGTAAGTAAATACATGCAGACTGCATTTGGCCAGAGACACACATACACACTGCCCTCAACATGACTGCATCCCGAGAAAGGATATTTACCTTTAATTTGTAGCTCAGTTATGAAGGTCTCTCTCAATGACTATACCTAGTATATTCTATTGATTTATCTGAACATTGGTTTCCAATAAAGTACATAATTTAACATCTTATCAAGACTCACAGGCCTAAAAATATAACCGAATGTAGAAAATAGATTACAGACATGTTGACTTTGGTAACAATAAAGCTTTTTCTTTAAAATCACTCCAATAGTGATAACAGGTTTCAAAACATCTCAGCACTACCTGTTAGTGTAAAGTAAGCAAATGCATCTGCATAGAGCAGAAAAGAATCACCCACATCACCAACATGCTGCAGTTCCTAATAACTTCAGAGTTAAAACCTCTGAATTTGCATTTCATCAGCAAGTGTAGCAAGGATAGTTTTGTAGCTTTCCTTTGCAGAATGGTTTGCAGATTGTTCAGTTGAAGGTTCATCCTATTGTGCCAGACCCTTCATTACAGCCATCTGGGCTCCAAAGAAACATTCCCACATGCCTGACAGACTGGTCTCTGGCCCAGGTGTTACACAAATCCATAGCTGCAGGTGACTCCTAGTAGGTGAATAACCTCTTCCAAAACTTATGCCCTGGCTT
Source organism: Forpus xanthops (assembly GCA_032466535.1). Taxonomy (NCBI): domain Eukaryota; kingdom Metazoa; phylum Chordata; class Aves; order Psittaciformes; family Psittacidae; genus Forpus; species Forpus xanthops. Next base: position 30,849 of record JASSUY010009190.1, on the reverse strand, counting down.
TTTGTCCAGCTACACCTATGTAAGCAAAGCTACTGTTAACTTTTAATGGATTTTTTCTACTTACAACACCAGGATTAGGCCCAGAGTTGTAATTAAAGCATCATTTTCTCTTGAAAGCGTAACAGCCAGCAAGAAACATGATGAACACATAATATGTTAAGAAAAATAGTTGTAGATGCAAAGGGAGTCATATAAAGAAGACATTTTAGAGGGAAAGAAGATTGCAGAGTACTTTCCCAAATTTTAAAAGATCTCAGTGTAGTTGCATAATTGGTATAAAAATAGCTACGAAAAACTGTACCATTATGTATTAATGGTGGTGATTATAGTGTTTTAAATTATAGTTATGGCAATTATCTTATGTAGCTATAACATAATAAGTTGAATTAAATGAGTATCATCCATCCCTACACACACGCACACATGAGGTACCAGCACGCAAGCAGAGGGGGTGAAACTGAAGTGCAGAAGTCTCAGTATCAGACCTAGCTGTGCTGCTACACTTGTCTAAAAGCAAGTATGGCATACTGTTCTATACTGGTCCATTCTTACAGCTGCTGAGACACACATATGCATACACATACACACTTAAGCATGGAAAAATCCTGAAAACAAGTTCTTTCCATACTGAGTATCTGACCTGGTCAACCCCTACTGCTAGGTATAAGTCCAAGCACTTCCATCATGTCTTCTACATGTCTCTAACAATGTAGAGATCAGTGCCTTAATCTAAGGAAGTGCAGTTTAAATAAAATCTTCCTTATTTGATTTATACAAACACTACAGCTACACATACGATGCATGAATGTGTGCTTGATAAACAGAGAAATGCTTACAGTGGAGGAAATGAAAAATCAAAAACCCTAAACACTTACTTGAAAAGACTCCGGATCCCGACTGCTTTCTTACTAGAAAATAAAAGCTGTACATCTTAAATGAGCTCTTAAATAACTTTCCTGCATTTACTGAAGTCTATCCACATCAGCGCTCTAACACAAAAGTTAGAAATCTCATTTACATGAAGATGATTTATAACACGAAGAAAAATGCAAAAACCTGGAAGACTGTCACGCTTTGTAGAGACTGTAAAATTGATGAGTTTTCCCATTTCCTTCAAGGATGACATCTGTGTCTGCTGATCTGCAGTTCAAAGAATTCCAGTTTGGTAAAATAAAGTTGTCAATACACTGCATATACGCACATGTATCTGCAAAAATAACTTCCTTGATCAAAAAGTACTCTTCCAACTGAATTCCATTCACAATCAATCCTCAGAGAGAAGACTGCATGCTTTTTCATGACTGGAAGGATATCACAGTGTTGATTTTATATACAAAGTAGGATCTATTCCAGTATACTCGAGTAAAATAATTAACATATGGAGAATAGTTCATTTTGATTTCATGACAAAATCGTCCATATTTTGAGTCAGTATAGCTGTCATCTTCCTCACAAACCACCTGCCAGAATAGAAGATCTAATTAAAATAGCGAAAATAAGTGGTTACAGAACATAACTCTATATATTTAATTTACTCTTGTATTCTGTAAATTTCATTTACGATAAACATTTCCATGCTGTATGATGAAAACATATTCCTCAATAATTTAACCATCTAAAACAGCCTTCCTGAATTAATACCTTTGCAGGATAGCAGACTAACTTTATTCGTACAATAAAGAACAATGGCAGTGGAAATTATCCACCCAGAGGTTCAAACCTGACTTGCACATAGCATACCACCTGTATAGGGTAGGAAACCCTCAATGACATTTTCTAGGCCAAGGAAGTTTGACATACCTAATAAAGCCTGAATGCATACACACATATCACCCTATAAATTCCAACCAATTGACTTGGAAGTAAAGTGCTTGTGCACTTTAGTATCTACTATCTAGTATTCTTATAGAAATCCCTTTGCTACTCCTTCTGATGGCACAAATTTACATGGGTTTAAGAAAAGCTGGTAGGACAAATTAATGGAGAAAAATCTATCACTGACTACCAAAAGCAAAGATATGTCCTATGAGCAATGTCCTTTAGCAACAGACTACCAGAAAACATCTGTCTATCAACCATCATATGCTCCCAGCCAGATACCAGACTAGGATTATAGGATTTTGTTCAAGATAGAAAGTAATACTTACCCTTTAAACACAGCAATTTGGAAAACAGATCCTGTCAACAGTATAACAGCATGGAATCATGGAATAGCCTGGGTTGGAAAGGACCTTAAAGATCATCTAGTTCCAACCCCCATGCCATTTTGATCAGGTTGCTCAAGACCCTGTCCAACCTGGTCCTGAACACTGCCAGTGATGGAGTATTCACCACTATTTCCAGCAGCCTGTTCCAGTGCCTCACCACCCTCAAGGTACAGAACTTCTTCCTTATAACCAACCTGAACTTCCCTTGTTTAAGTTTAAACCCATTACCCCATGTACTATCACTACAACCCCTGATGAAGAGTCCCTCTCCATCATCCTTATACACCCCCTTCAGATCCTAGAAGGTTGCTATGAGGTCTCCACGCAGCCTTCTCTTCTCTCGGCTGAACAGCTCCAACTTTCTCAGCCTGTGTTCATGCGGGAGGTGCTCCAGTCCCCTATTATCCTTGTGGTCCTCCTCTGGACTTGTTCCAACAGTTCCATGTCCTTCTTACTTTGGAGACACCCAAACTGTAAGTCTGTGTGCAGTAAATTCCATACATGGAGTATCACATCAGCACGCCCACTGTCTTACCTTACTTTGGGAATAAGTAAATGCTGCAGTCTCCAGCTATGCCCTAGCCTCTACCAGTTTGGAAAGCCTTGACTATCTTTCAATATAACTTAAACAATTTTTGTTAGCAAGCAAATTGAGAGTTTTGTTTCAAAGCTTCAGAGACAACACATTGCCAACTCTCAGTAACAAACGTCAACTTTCTGACCCCCACTCTCCCCTCCAAAAAAACCCAACCAACCAATCAATTCCACAAAAAAAAAAAAAAACCAAACCGCACAAAAAAAAAAACAGAAACAAAATAAAACAAACAACCAAAAAACTCCCACAACTTTATTCCTGTTGGAAATTAAACTCTTATGAACCTTATTTTCCCTTTCTTAATGTCTCCACTACAGGCAGGATAATCTTTTGTCACTCTGACGATCCTAATTACATGAAAATGCTAACAGTTTATGTGTACTGTCAGTGCTGTGTGTGGCATTTATCAAAGACAGACTCCTTGCATTGGTTAGAAGCAACTGGTGACTCCCGCTCTCCCGTTGACCTGAGAATAAGCAACCAAACCCTAAGTGAGTTTAGGGCCACTCCTGCCTTTGTAAAGGCAAAACTTCTTCTGGATTCACAGGAAGCAGAAGAATGAGTAGCAATGAGATCACTCTATAAACCCCATCTCATTCCCTACTTCAGCAGCAAAAGCAGCACTGTCAGCATTCAGAACAGACACACCATGGCAGCAACGTAAGTAGCATTCATGTATATATTCATAACTCTACAGTTTATTCAACCAACCATCTTTCCAGCAGCTGTGGCTTAAACTGTCTATTGGGGTGCTAACCTATCTGCAAGACCAAACAGACTTGTGACCTCATCAGTACCAAACAGGCTGTACTGGATTGAATGGCAGGCTGGTCTTCATCCCAGGCAGAATTTTAGAACTCAGTTTATCCACTTTATAACTTTGTCTTCAAAGCTAGTAAAGAATGTCCTCCGAGGCAGGGCTTTACTCCTTTTGTAATAACCCCTTCAGGTGTTATGGTCTTAAACATTTACATATGGTTGAATGGTATTTAATGATTAGCAGAAAAGCAGCACACGCACTAATGTACCAGGAGGGATTAGGGCAGTTAAAGAATAATATGGGATAAGATTACAGGTGCGTAAAAAGCAGACAAATCAAAACTTAATCCATCACTTAAAATTCATGAGTCTTTGTCTACATGTCAATTGCAATCAGAAAAATAATATAGGCCTTATAGGAACATTAATTTTAAAATTAATTACTTGTGCTTTCAAACATTTTTTTTTCTTACTGTTACTTACATGACCATTAGCAATGTCCAACAGATCTTTAACTCTACATCCTCTTACAGGACCCACTTCATTGCAAATGGAATCTTCAATAATCAGAAAATTGGCTTTGTAAGACGTGAGTATCTTATAAATATCTTCTGCTGATCTCTTTGAATAGATCTGATAAATCTATAAATTAAGAAAACATATTCACGCAGTGCAAAAAAACAGTGATAAATTAAATACTTGTGGGAGAAGGGTAACTTAACTGCAGTAATGAATTATATGTATACACCAAGCTATAAAATGTTTGATTTTGAAATCTCCAAAACAAGCGATGCAACGGCCAGCTGAATGGAAAGTACTTGTCTCTGCTGAAGGCAAGTTCTCATTTTATACACTTCAAGTGGCCTGAAAAGTCTTAAGAAATAATATTTTGATATTTGTTCTTGTCCAGATTGAAGATAATCTACTTGATACTCCCTTCCCTGTTTGACAGACTCCTATGTCCTCCTTCTTTCCAATATATTTGATGTTTTTCCTCATTACATTTGGGTGAAGAAGAAGACAGTTCCTGTGAGATGCCACATTAATAGAATTGGATACTTACATTTTCATTTCTTTTCAGAAGATCATCATCATTATACAAAGGCAAGCTTGACACCATCCATCCGGTACAAAGCTTAATCACACCCATCAACTGTGGGCTGCCTGCAAACACAGCAGCCACAGGAGCCTGTCGCCTGAAAAAGCAACATCAACACTCATCTGAATACAGGATGCATTTCTCAGAAAAAAGGTTTTAATTTTATACACTGTATGAATCTTCTCAAGGTATGAATTGGAGTACATGAAGAAATCATTGTGGTCTAATTACAATTGATGCTAATGCTGCAGTGACAGTAGTTTCCTTGCCAGGAAAAGCTCAGACCTGCAGCAATATGGAGTTTGCAAGGAATTCCTCCTGTTGGGGCAAGGGCTGGACATTCTCCTCCCCTCCCTGCAATCCACGGAGCACCATTCAGAGTGGTTCTGGAACGCATCAAACAATTGCTCTTCTGAATGGTTGCTGACTTGTGACAAAACAAGCTTGAGAGGAAGGGCAGGCAGAAATAGAAACATAATGTTATCTTGAAAGTCAACAATTTGTGATTATTTTCATTTGATCTCTAGGAGAATATATTTCATTATCTATAAGGAACTAGTATCATGCTACAGAATAATGTCTGCAGTAATTCTGTTTCTGGGTTTGGTTTAATCTTTTCATTATTTGCATTCCTGCTTTAGCGAAAGAAAACAGTCATTGTCACACTTTATTACTGACTTTGGTAACTTTTCCTGCAGAGAAAACTCAAAATAAGTTTATATTAGAAGAGAGAAAAACTTAAGAAAATACATTGTAGTGATGACATTCAATTAAAATTCCAATATGGATATCTAAGTATATCCTTTAAAAAAAGAATTTTAAAAAAATCCTTATTTTCATTTAAAATATTAACAGCTGCTACAAATAAGGGTAGTCAAATTGCTCTTAGCTGAGCAAATCTCAATGCAATTCACTATGATTAATTATGTGCTTGAAGTGTAATGCATGCAGACTAATGTAAAAGCCATTAGGTGCTCGGCATTATTCCATTTGGTGCCGTGAAGAGTTACAGCAGTGGCAAACAACATACACTACTATTAACAGAAAGAAGAAACTGGCTGGAACACCACAATTACCAGCCTTTCCTTTCTGAAGATGAACAGGTTGACATTAAAGACTGTATAGATATAAAAAATAATATACATATATATATATAAAATGCAGTTAAAGGTAAGATATCTGAACACAGGGGATCTCATGTTCAGAGAAGTGCAGTTCCTAATGACATAGTGCAAAGTTTGAATGAGATCAGAATCCAGTTCTGAAACTTTTGATGAGAAGAAACACACATCTGTGAAAGTAACTTGAGTCAGTATTAGCTATGTATACAGTTCAGTATGAACTAGATAACATAGCTCAGTATTCTGATCAAAGGGGAAGTTTGAATCACACATGTTATACTGCATATCTGCAGTGGCTGCCTTTGTTGCTTTACAGACTTGCATCTGATATGTGAATGTTGGTATATGCTGAAGACTGCCTGAAGTTTAGTGATGAAGTGGACAGCTATGCTCTTAATTCACTAATGGTCCTTCTGTCATCCGACTTTCACTCATTTTGTACTTCAGCTACAAGGTGTAAATCTTGTTTATTAAATCCATCTCTTCCTAAAGCCTTACAAAAGCATTTTTTGGTTGAATATTGAAACAAAATATTGACTTGCATTGGGAATTGTGTGGGGAATGCAGAAAATGCAGAAACAGCAGCAATATTTTGTGGGTATTAGTGTTGCTTACAATATCATTCACAGATGGTATGCATGTAGGGTGAGATTTGAAAAAGCAGAAAAATGGGTAAATTTGAGAGAGATGGGAAAATTATATGTATAGACGCCAGAGACATAATGTCTATGTATGCTTCTGAGATTTCACAAGCCTGATTGCACTGAGTATCTTTACTGCTGAAGAAGCCTGCATAATTTGGTGACTGGATGAAAAGAAAAGTAAACTTCACAGTACAATATTATTTTCCAGTAGTTTTCTTCTCTATGCTCTGCTCAGGAATATTTCAGCAAGACTTTTAATTGTTACTAGATGTGTTAGTCTTCTATGTAACTTGTATATCCCATGGGTTCAATAACTTCAGCTTTCCGGGATCTATACTGTGTTTCATCCACATGTCAGACAGTTACACTGGAAACACCATTAAGTCTTAGCACTGAGCATCCAAGTTGCAACATTGTGCAAGTGTAGCTTTCTTCACTCTTTTCCAAACCAAAAATGATCTTAGCAAAGGCAGAATATCAAAGACCTGCCATGTAGTTTTGAACAGAGAAAGGAGGTTTTCAAACTCTGCCCTGTAGACAAGGACTAAGAAAACACTACATATATCACATTATCCCACAGCTTCCTTCCACAGGTGGACCTGTATGTTTTCTGGAAGGTAGAGATCACTGGTCAAAGAAAGTATGCGGTGGTGTTCAAGGCCAGGTTGGACAGAGTCTTGGGTGGCATGGTTTAATGTGAGTGCCCCTGCCCATGGCAGGGGGGTTGGAACTAGATGATCTTAAGGTCCTTTCCAACCCTATTCTATGATTCTATGCATCTTGACTGAAGTCTGAATGCTGACACTCAGCATTTCATTTTACTGGCTCAGGCACACAAGAACTGCAACGTTTCTGCCCCCTGTTGGCATCACATGAATCATGAGAGCCAGCATGAATCCTCTACTGAATAGGTATCATGCAAAGAGCCAGGTACTGAGTGCCCACCTTTATTTGGAAATTAGGTCTAGCAATGATATTAAGTATGATTTGCTTGGGTGTTTCAGGATCTTCTCCTCTTGTAATCAATGATGAATAAATTCCTCTTTCATTCCACAGGAATAATGCCAAACTTAAAATAAACATTTCTCCTCCCATGTATCATGGAATGTCTTAGCAAGGGAAAACTCAGATTAACAGAGGGAGGTCCACAAAATGCTGAGATAAAAATACCTTGATATAAAGCAGTAAAACAGAAATGTAGGACTTCAAACTTACTTTATCCATGTCATAAGTTCTACTGTATCAGGATCATAGAATTCTTGTAGTTCTGAAAGCTCTGTCATTATCCTAGGGAAAAACTGATGGAAACATATCTTTGGTTACTTACAGTTAATATAATGAGATGCTCTCTGGATTATTTAAGTCCTTAAGTAACGAAACAGAAAAGGGTGTCATCTAAGCTTTCCTTCCTGATTGGTATTTTTGTTTGATTATTTTGCAAAACACAGTTAATATTTACCTAACATCAGGAGACCATCTCCAAAATAAGCATGTTAAACACAAGTTCTCAATTCTCTCTATTTTATTAGAATACTCATAGTTAAATAAACCAACAACAAAAAAAACCTCATAGGACAACAACATTCATCAACTTTAACTGGTCTTAAATGCATCAAAACCATAGTTCGTGTTTCCAAATACAAATACATACAAGTAAGGGCACTGAACCAAGAAGTTGATATATGTTTCATGGTAAACCTGCTTGAGCAGGAGGGGTTGGACTGTTGCGACTTGTCAGAAAGATGCCATGCAAGAAGGATAGGAGTAAAGAAATTTCCTAGAAGAGCATTAGGTGGGTAGTGTGCCTGGACTTTCCCCTGGCTTTTACTTCAACCAGTGAAGAAAAGTACAGTACATTGTAGGAAGTAGGACATCTCAGTTTACACTCTTGAAAAACATTTTGGGAAAAGAAGGGGCTCTGGAAAGTCAAGCAGAATGCCAGCTCCTTCAGACCAGCCCTGATTGCAAGCCTGCACCACAGCTTCCCCATCCTGGCAGGTTTGAGGGATGAAGGAACAACAGGTCCTTCATTAAGATGTGAGATTTTGTGACTCCTTTAGCTTATTTCAGATAAACATCTGAAGAAGGCATGGCTAGAAGCTAATCAGCCTCAAGGAGCTGGAGCACATTCATGCTGTTGTAAATGCCAAACGAAAGCTAGTGGACACTCACTCTTTTTGAAAAGGATAAAGTTTACAGGTTATGCCAGACTAAAGGACAACTTACAACTGTCTGGGGACAGCCAGAGTGGACAGTCAGAAGTGGGAGCCTGCTTTTAACTGATGGGTTTCCACCCCATTACCTGGACAATTCAGCTGTCAAGTGATAGCAGTTCACAACCAGCCATGTTAGGGTAGCACAAGAACAGCTGCATATGTCCTTATTGGGGCTGAAAGCTGTAACAGTGCTGTAACACATAGATCTGATCTGTCCTCAGAACAAGAGACGAACAGAAAAAGGAACCGCTACTGCCACCTCAAGGAGAACCAGCCTCACTCATCATTCAAAGCCCTTAGAAAAATCTAGTTAGATGAGGGACTATGCCAGGCTGAGTCAGAAGGTGGCCAAGCAGACAGACGCTGAGCTGTACACTGAGCCATTTATAGCCACAGTAACAGATTAAGAGCTTCAAGGTATTTGCACTGTCCTATTACTATTAATCAAAGTTTTCAAACTCAGGGATGAGTTATGAACCTGAAGAGCAAAGTGATTACCACTGCTTAAAAGCAGTCTTTACCGTTAGGGTGGTGAGGCACTGAAATGGGTTGCCCAGGGAAATTGTGAATGCTCCATCGCTGGTGGTGTTCAAGGCCAGGTTTGGCAGAGCCTTGGTTTAGTGGGAGGTGTCCCTGCCCATGGCAGGGGGGGTGAACTAGATGATTTTAAGGTCCTTTCCAACCCTAACTATTCTACGATTCTGTGATTCTATGAAAAGCTGGATCTGCAATTGATGAAGAGTTTGGACCCTAAAGCCCAAACACCCACAATGCTTTTATTACAAATTAATCAGAAACAGAATGGTTTGGGTTGGAAGGGACCTTAGAGATCATTCAGACCCAACCCCCTACCATGGGCAGGAACACCTGCCACTAGACCTGGTTGCTCAAAGCCCCATCTAACCTGGCCTTGAATACTGCCAGGAATGGGGCAGCGACAGCTTCTCTGGGAAACTCGTGTCAGTGTCTCACCATCCTCACAGGAAAGAATTTCTTCCAAATATTTAGTCTAAATCTTCCCCCTTTCAGCTTAAAGCCACTTCCTCTTGTCCTATCCCTACATGTCCTTGTAAAAGTCCTTCTCCAGATTTCTTGTAGGCCTCCTACAGGTACTGTAAGCCTGCAGTAATGTCTCCCTGGAGTCTCCTCTTCTGCAGGCTGAACAAGCCCAACTCTCTCAGCTTATCTTCATGGTTCCGAGTTACCACCTCTGTTACACAACAGAGAGGTGCTCCGATCCTCTTGTCGCCTTCACAGTCCTTCTCTGGATTCACTCAAGCAGGTCCATGTCCCTCCTGTGGTGGCACCCCAGAGCTGAAGGACTGCAGGTGGGGTCTCACAAGAGCAGAGTAGAAGGGGAGAATCACCTCCCTTGACCTGTTGGCCACAGTCCTTTTCATGCAAGACAGGACACATTTGGCTTTCTGGGCTGCAAGCACACACTGCTAGCTCATGTTGACCTTTTTGTTGGCCAACACCCCCAACTCCTTCTGCCTTAGGGCTGCTCTCAATAGATTTGCTGCCCAGCCTCAACTCAGAATCATTCAGTCAACTGGTTTCCTCTATTATAATAGATTTCATAACACTTTTGAGCAATTGTAGCTCTTTTTCAAGAGAATATCTACTGCTCTGGTAGAAATGTCTAAAAAGTCAGATTAAGCTGCAACCTAAAGTTTCTATAACAACATCTATGTTACAAATGTGTCACAACACTGGTCAAGACCAGCTTTCGTACTTGGATTCCTAGAAATTTACCCAAACTATTTTGAAGCTACATCAACGTAGCAGAGCGTTACACTTTATAGGATATTTCCCATATTTTTTTTCACTTACAGATGTTTAAAAAATAATTTCCAAATACCCTTCCCCCCCCAGTGTTTGTGACTTGCAATAAAGGACCAAGGATTTATTTTAAACACGGAAACATCTGCAGCTTTTCTTCCCCGTAATGCAGTACACACACACCTCTACACAGTGCTCTGCATGAAAGATTTAACTCCACTATAATTTGGTGGGAGATTCTCAAATACGTTATTCAGGTATGGCCTCCCCTAATTTTACTTCCATATAACCTCACTCTCTCTCACTAAAACCAAGACTGGGGCAACATAGTTTTCAATATCCTGAGTTTTTATTTGGCAGTATTTTCTTTGTTGAGTCAGTTTATATATCCAAAGCCCAATAGCTGCATATTATAATCTTCATTTAAATTTAAACACTTAATTACAGTAAGCAATCATTAACAAATTAAATTGTCAAATAACTCATACTGAAAAATGTAAACAGTTTTGTTTAAAAAAACCTAAACCTAAAACCAAACATACTTTCAGTGGATGACAGCTTTTACACATATATTTCATTTCACCAAGCATATTTCATTATATTTGCTCATCATTTTGACTTACAGTGTGCCTATGCACAAACCAAAAAGAAACAAAGGTACTTTTCTTACCTCTTTCCACAAGCTGAATCCAATTATTGTGGGAACTGCCATACTCAGAATAAGAGCCTAGAAAATAAGTTAGAAGAAATGGCTTATGCATCGTTCTCTGATCTCGCACTATCTGTTGATTCTGCTCATATAATAAACCATATTTATGCCAAAACCTTTGGGTGACAGCAGATGAAACTCTGGTTTTCTAACAGGCAAAAAACTCTTCACAAACAAGAATTTCCATAATTTAGCACTACTTGACCCACAATAACTTTGACCCATCAATACTGGGAAGGGTCAATTACTACTCAAATAACGATGCAATGTACACATGATGTCGGGAACAGAAGAAAGCAAACACCTAACATACTAATGCAGTGAGAGAATCTGAGAAAGGAAAAAAGTATGAAACAAGCATTTTAAACCTCTGATCTTGTTGATGCTTTCGTTCGCATTAACAATATTTATATGCGAAGCCCAGAAACCAATTCTTCAGCTTTGCAAAAAGGAGAAAATAACTTGTGTGCTACAGGAAACATTCCATACAGAATGCAGACAAGGCATTCTCTTGATAATAAGCTATCAACACATCTACTACAGTAAAAAAAGCAGGTCTATATAGCAGAAAGCATAAGTTATATAGAAGAATGTGTTTACCATGTACATATATGGCTGCTTCTTTACTGGGAGAACACTGTCAATGTTTCTGATATAACAGTGTACGACATTTTCACAAGTGACATAGTGAATCTCTGTTTAAGTATTCATTCTTATAAGCCTCTTAAAGTTAAGGTAATATTCTTATTTTATTAATAAAACAAATGCACAAAGCTCCTAAAAATTAAACAAAGCAACTGTTGACATATTAAGAAAAAAAGAGTTGGAAGTAGGGCAGTTGTCTGCACTGTAGCACAAGCTCATCTTCAATTGCAACACTTCTCTATAATGGCTACATGTAAACAAATCTATGTAAAGTAATTCCACTTACCAGTTCTTATGAAGCAGCTTTACTCTCATCAATTAAATACACCTAACTACCACATTTTTTGCTTCATTTCTTAGTGAAAAATGCTTGCCTGCATGCTTCAACTTGTTCTCCCCCACTACTCCTAAAAAGTAACTTAGGAAGTAATTGGCCTTCTTTGCCAATCTCAACTAAATATGACAGAGAGCTTGAGGTCTCAAACATCTGTTAAAAGAAATTAAACATGTAAATGAAAGAGATACAAAGACAGCCTTGCTTCTTAGGAGGAAAAGCTGTAGCGTGAACAGAACTTTATCACCAGGTACCAGAGAACATGTGAAGTGTGATATTAAGAACAGAAGACAAAAGAAAAAGCAGACTATGAGAGCTACTGCTCACAGAACTGCATGCTCTTTTGCTGGGCTCTTCTAGACGTCTTAGGTAATTGTGGTTGGAAAAGTTATAGGCTCACTAGCTGTAATTCCCAAGACATCGGCAACAGCAACTCACCAGCAATATTGGGTGTACAGCTTTCAGTCGAAGCCACTTGAAAAGTGTCATCCAAAGTTCAGGAGAGCACACACCAAATGCAGCAAGCATGCAAACATATGGCGTCCATAAATACTTCATTCTGAAAAACACTGCAATAACTTAGCTGGGACTCTGTATTCAAGCTATTTATACAAACATTTAGGCTTTTTTTCACTCCAAACACAGTCTGGATGTTCAAGCAATCAGAGATCAAATCTGATGGCACTGAAGAGTCAACCAAGGAAATCTCTAGCAGAAAAGCAGGAACCTGATCATCTGCTGTAAGATGTAGGAGCAAGAGCCAAGGTGAAAAATGATGAAATCAGTCACAGAGATCAGGGGAGAATGGAAGAAAACCAGAGACACAAGTAAAGCCACTTGGCTGTTGCAATTTTCCAGCCAAGCAAGGATAAGAAACAGCTATTCAACAAAGCTGTACAGAAACTGTCCTAGAAGGGATTTTCTGAAGAAAGGAAAGGAAAATATTTCATGAACCATTTACAATTTGCTGGTATTGTCTGACTCTCAGCATTAGACCAGTCAAGTTAAAGCAACTACATGGTGATACAACAGTCTGCTCACTTTAAGAATTTGTGAATATTCACATTTTAGGACAATGAGCATAATACAAGTCTGCCACCTTCAAGGTGATTCAGCTGAGAGCTAAGATTAGAACAATTATGTTTCCCAAATATTAGCTTCTGTAGCTTTAAGGAGTAACACAATACCTTTTTTGCTACTGCTTTAACATGTTAAGCAAAGGTATACTCCATGCTAGCTTAGACTCAAGAAGATGGATAAGAAATCTTTCATGTCCCAATATTCCAGAAAATACACTGTTCATCAAAACACTACACAACACCTTGCTAGAATACATTATCAAAATAATTACAGAGCACAGTTCTTCATTTAAATACTATAAAGAAAGTGGTTAAGATTTGCTTTAATTAACGCCTCAGATTTTGGTGGCACTAAAGCTTGGAAAACAAGTTAAAGACCAAGCACAATTCACCATGTACCTGTATCCCATTTATAGGCAAAATGATCTTTGCTTCTCTCCCCTACTAGCATATAGTACCACTATATGCCACATACGTTTCTGAAAAGGAGTGAATTTCAATAGGTGGGAATGGTGAATCATGTCTACTTAGAAGCTCTGTTGCTTTCAAAAGAGATACATCAAAAGAGACTTACCCTTCCAAACACATCGCTAGACAACCAAGTAAAATTGTGTGAATTACATGATAAACTATTTCTGGCCTCTCTCCAATTCGACCATCCTCAAGTTTAACTGTCTCTTTCAGTGGTTCACCACTGCAGTTGGAGAAAATGAAACATCACTTAATTCAGACATTATCTCAGGCAGGGGTGCCAATAAAAATACTTTCATGACCCTCAAGTCAGCAGTACATTGAGATCATTCTATGTCATATCATACAACATTGTTGCACTGCTTGTTTGGTTCTTGTACTTCATCAGTGATCTATCAGTACCCTCTGTCCCTTGTTTCAGACTATAACCCCTCTGGAGTAGCAACTGTGAATTAATACAATAGGATCACTGCTCATGACCATAAATCATATTTTAAGGCAATTTAGCACTCAGAGACAGTCTAATTTAAGAGCATGCACACTCCACAAACATTTAGATGAAGCATGCTGTACACGTGTTATAAGTTTCTTCATATCATTAGCTTGGTGAAGAATTATGGAATCTGCACTATGTGTAGGGAACGTGTATACCACTTTATGACAAAGTAAGATAATAAAACCTGCTTTTACTCAAAAAATAAGTTATAGTCATATATCATAAATAAAAATAATAACCAAAATCTTATAACAAATATTCTTCTACAAAGAAGGTAGCAAGGCACACAATAAATAACATTTTATTCTACCACGATGTGATTTCAGGTTACAATGTTATAATGAACTTCCTCACAAGAATGGAAATAAGAGGGAAAAAGGTTTATTTCAAGCTTTTTTACAAAAAACTGTTGGACATACTGGAGTCACTGCTCATTACAAAATAGTAAACAGCTATTTCCACTACTAGCAAAAAATCAGAAGTTAGTTTCATTGTTATGAATGTGTATCACACATCCAATCCAACAAACATTTTCATTTATAGCGGTATAATCTTTATCTATTAGAAATCTTGATCCTTGAGAAAATCTATTGATTTTTTGCTGCAGACAAATGAGAAATATGCCCAAATACTTGAGCAGTTACACTGTTCATATTCTGCCAGGAAGAGATAATTCACTAGCTATTGAATTTCCAAGACAACTTACACTAGAATATAGCATTGCTATTCTTAGTCTGTAAACAGAAAGCTCACTACACCTTTTCTCAAGGGAACTGTGAATCACTGTGAAGCTAAAAATAACTGACTCAGTTTTACTTCAGCTCTGTTCTAAGCAACAAAGGCTGATGGACCTTATCACAGTATACAAGCGTTTAAAAAAAGGTGAAGCATTAGTAATCTGAATTCCTCACAACTCCACCCATGTCATCCTTCATAGTGTGTTAACTTTAAAAAAACCCAAACAATAAAGCCTAAAAAACAAAGAGAGAAACAAATTCTTTTGCAACAATCAGATGACTTTACTGTTGGAAGTGGAAACAGACAAAATATCTTTCTCCCTTGGACTGGAAGAGACGTAAACATGTCACTGAATATTAGTAACAGCTCTGAAGATATTGCACCTGTGGTGAAACAAACCAACGACAACTCCCTGTCCTGACTGCAGGGTTGCTCAAGAAGCTCCTTGCTAAAGGACTTTCTGTAGAAGCTTCTGGTGAGTCTTTCTCCTGGTGCTTACACCCTGTCAAGTTCAACGGGGGCAACAAACTTTGTAGCCACAAATATGATGACCATTCACTTAGACATCCATGAACCTCTTATTTTTAACTTCATATTTTTCAGTAAAAATAAGTTACTTACCAAATTCTCCTAAAAATGACCTGAGTTACAGAAAAAAGGCAGATAATTAATACTAAAATATAGAAAGGCAACAGTGATGACTGCGTTAGTCTCAAAAAAAAGTCTTGGGAGGGTGCCTGAAGAGATTCTTGACAAAGGAGCCAATTCATTGTAAAATTCCTAGTAAGGCAAAAAACATTCCATTAAAAACAATAGCAATACCCCACAGATTAGAAAAATAACCCCAGCACAAAACCGTTCACAGCTTAACCTTGTCATGTCATAGGAAACTATTTGAAATTTGTCTCTGAAGTTATCTTCTTATAAACTGAAACTGCTTTGCAAGTACTCTTCAGAGTAACTTAAACTACAACACTGACAAAAGCTCATCTTCCAAATAAAGAATCTGTGATCCGAAGCGATCAGACTACAACTCTTTTATATCACAAAAACACAGCCTCCCATGTAACTCCACTATGGGAACCACAAAGCACTTCGTTGTCACAGTAGATTGAGATTTTAGAGATATTGATGCAAGAAGGTACGCTTGTCCTCATTCCAAACAGGGAGATGAAGGGAAAGTGCTCATCCGAGATCACAAACAAACCCAAGGCACTGCCAAGAATAGAATCCTTAATGCTGAAATTTTATTTCTGCAGCTGAACCCACTCGATCATTCTTTTTTTCCAATTAATGAGGAGAAAGATTATATACTCTGCCAAGAAGCACTATCATTGTTTATTCTCATCGGAAACTGCTGCAGCATGTGATGCTGTGAATGCATTCTTGTCTTACTTTGTTTCGCTTTTCTCCCTCTTTTCTTTTTCTTTTCCCTTAAAGGAAGGCTAGAGAACTAAATTACTTTCAATTAGACAGAACCAGTTTAAAGATTAACAGCTGGGCATGTCCAAACTAGCCTTAAAAGACAGATCTTGAAGCTCTTCCACTGCAAACCATAATTCAAACCCACAGTTAATTTCCAGGCATAGCTGCATACAGTTTGCCTCAATCACTGGCTTCATTGAGAGTTTGACAGCCTGGAAAGTAACGTGTAGCAAGTCCCTGGGGGGAAAACAATAAAATCCATAATACCTGGTAGCTGAATAAACTGAAATCCTGACCAGAAGCAGTCCTTTCTTTTCTTGCAAAACACTTAAGAACACGCATGTTTGTGTGTTAAACAATGTGTGCTAGTCAATGACATTACATGTTGTCTTCCAAAAATTCCCCAATTCCAATTGTGTGTGATGCCATTTTCCACTTCTTCCCCTGAAAGGCTGTCAAGGAGTTTTGGAAGAGAGAAGCAGCTCCCAGAAGAGAGTCCCAATTCCTGCACAGAATTGCAAGTCTTGGCTTGGGTCCAGGAGGTGTCTCAGTCCTTACCAATACTCCATTTGAAGCTTCTCAAGAAATCTGCAGCCATGACATCTCTTGTAGACCAACGTTCAACTTTTACGGATGAGTTGCAAACAGTTTTGCTTAGAATACAACAATTCCCTCTAAGTTGTCCCTTGTCCTAATTTCTTCCGAAACATATGGGGGAAGGGGGTTGGAGGTGTTGTTCTTACAAAACTAAAAATAAACCCTCACAACCAATCCCTGTCTTAGATAGCTTGGTAGTTCATGACTTTTCAGAGCTCTTTCTTTTCCAGGCTATAAAAAGTTACTACCACCACCTTTACCCTGTTATCATTTCTTTCAAGTCTTATGAGAAACACTAGGAAGGTTACAAAAAGTTTTTGCTCTTCAGCATCAAAAGAAAACAAAAATTTATGAAATGCTCTCACTCCAAGGCATGAAAAATATTGGGGTGCTTCAGCACCTCAAAATCCTAACTAAATTCGGTATATGTATTTTTTGTTGATTCAATCTTAAAACCAAGTGACAAACAGAAACTGGCTCCTTAACTCCACTACAAAATTCTCAGAAGCCACTGAAATTTTACACTTCTCAGAGCACTTTCAGAAGTTTGGATATCTTAGAAGTTATAAAGAGTTTAAAAACTTACTTAGTTGTGTTTAAGCCAAGTTTTACTTCAATGAACTTCAGCAAATGCTCGTTTTCTCTATGAGGAACAAACATCTGAAAATTAATTTAGCAGAGACAAAATCTTACCAAGTGCTGGAAGCAGCTTTCATGCAGTCACTTCATTCAGATTACAAAATGTCAGGGAACAAACAACTGTTCAAGATTTAGTTAAAACTAACAAATTGGATTAAGTGTGCCAAGTAAGGTACTGGTATAGTATTGCGAATCTTCACTTAAATCTACCTTTAGGGTTTCCTTGAGAGTATGGCTCCACTTCATCTATGCACCGCAACAGAAGGTCAAGTGAAAAGTTGTGAATAAGTTGTCAAAAGACTACTGAGCAGTGTAAAAAGGATCATGACATTGACTTACACCCAAGCTAGCCAAAGAACATTGTGTTTGGCTCCCTTAAACAATAGGACTGTAGCCTCACAAGAGTTACAAGCATTTGTAATCTTCACATGAATTGTTTGAGCAGCCAAAGGTTCTGTGTAGTGTCCATGTTATTTAACCCCTATTTTTCAAAGTTAAGTTTTATTTTCCTGAATAAAACTGGCTGGCCAGTTCGGGTGGCACAAGAAAACAATCATATCTGAGCATTCTCTTGGGTTTTTTGGGGTTCACTTGCTTCTTTACTTTTAAACCGATACTTAAACTGACACTGTTAACTAACACAATCAGGGTAACTTTGAGACATGGACGAGAAGCACAACAAATTACGTAAAAGACTAAAGCCAGGAAGAGGGAGTTGCTAACCAAAATACAGGACCAGGCTAAAATCCTATTGTGTAATCTCGACCTCTGGGTGACATCAAGTGGAAGTCTCTGTTCTCATATTCTAGTTGAAACTTAATTGAAAATTAACACCTACCTACACATCCCTGCTCCTGGCTACTAGGTCTTGTCTGTGCACTAGAAGAGTGTTTCAATATTCAGACCAGTTTGTGGACACCACCCAAGTTATGACAAAAAACACATTTATGAAATAGCTGAAGTGTAATTTAAAGAGTTATTTCTATACTGTGTTGTGACCTCAACAAGACCAAAACCCCCACAAAAAAAAACAGCTGTTGGAGTTCTTAGATAAAAGCTTTTTATATAGATACAAAATGATTTATTTTAGTACCTCAATTTGCTATGAATTAAGCTATGACCTCTCAGATCTGTTAGATAAGCAACACTTCAAAAAGTTTTTTCCAAGATACATCTGCAACTTTCCATTTAGATCTTGACATTTAAACTCCCTCTTTTTTTCCGGAGGAATCTTACCTTTAGTAAGAAGTTTAGTGTCACTGTTATCATGAGGACCAAATAAATGTACATTATTTTCAGCAATCTTGACATAAATGTACCTTTTTTCATATTCATCTGTAAAAATATTTCAAGAATGCCACAATCATTTGGAGTTTAAATAATAAAAGTTTAAATCAGTTTAAATAATAAAAGCTACACTCAGAGTTAGTCTAGTTACCTGAAGGCATTTAGAGAGCATTAAAGCTGCTACAAGACTCAGCAATGGTGACACTAGTAAGGCTGAATTTTCAAACTGCAAGAGGTACCCCACGCAGAGAGAAAACAAGTAGATTTTGTATACTTCATACACCTGTTGAAGAAACAAAATAAAACATTGTAAACCAAAATCACAGTAGATAGATGTCTCGCTTTTTAGAGCAGTAGATAGGTCACTTCATTCCTCTGTTAAATGGGGGATTAATGGATCTTCATCCTCCAACTCATGAATCTAGCAGGGTACTGTTTGGCCCTGGAAAGTATTTCACATCAAAACAATCCTGGTCAGCCTCAGTAACTAGGGCACAATTAACTTCACAAGAATTCTGTAACAATGCCCAAAGTGGTAGTATTTTACAAGGTCTCCCTGTTCTGTAACACCTCACTGCAATGCAGCATGAAGCAGTAACCACAAAGCAACAGTATGAACACATAATTTGTGTGAGAGCTGACTACCATAAACATGCATTTCCCTTGTCCTCACAATAGACTGTTACTTTAACCTTTTTCAGGAATACAGACTATTACCGATACTTTGTTATTTACTAATTAATAAGCAGATCTTACAAACCCTGATATTTGATTCTTTACTTTTACTAAAACACCCATCTTCTCCATGATATTTTAAGAAGCTTGTGTTGAACTAAAATAGATCAAACCTTTTCCACTGGTGAGGAACAGGAAAAAGCAAATGAAATAGGAAGTGATGAGTTAGAATTGCATGCAGTTTGAAACAGAAGTTACATCTAATAAAACTAGAAGGCACACACGTACAAAGTAGCAGATACACCATTGCAACAGGCAGAGTAAAATTGCCTTATTGTTGCAACATTTCTGAGAATGATTTTACGGAATAAATTCAAATACTTTCTTGTATTGAAAAAGCAATTTGCCTTCAGCATCTGTCTAGACTATTTAGCTGCTAAATCAATACAGGGTGGGCCACTCAGGGTGAAAATAAGCCCTGTAACTGTACAGAGCCAACAGAACAGATTTTGGTCAGCCCTACACTAGTGAGAATAGGAAAGGAAAGAAGAAGCAGCTAGGCCAAGAAGGATGCATGACTATCATTCATCACTTTTTCAGCTCTCCAAGGATGTTCCAGGCTTCAGAAGCTTTGTTTAGCTTATGATCCTTTTGTTAGGAAAGCTGTCCCAAATGAAGTAGTTCAAAAGACAGTTAGTTTGAAGCCACCGTATTCTTCTGATGGACATGACATGCACATCAGCTAGACCCAGGCTGCAAGACACCAAGGCACCACTCAGTCTGTGCCCTTTGGAGCTCCTGAGCAGTATTTATGGCAGGCACCTCTGAGGTTGTACTTAAATCCCCAACTATAAGTAAGTTGAAGAGTTCTAATACCTTTTCTGTCTGCGCCAGGGCAAAGCTGTCTAGCAGAAAAAGAGAAATAGCCTGGACAAACAGGAGATAATGACTGTATTCCCACATCATCATGAAGGTGTATGTTGAAGCACTCACCAAAAGGTAACAAAACTTCTAGAGAAGAAAAGAGAAAAACAAAAAAAGCATTAATTTCATAATGCAGCTCTGTTACTAAATAATGCAGCTCTGTTACTAAGTAACTGAGAGGTCATTAAAACAGAATCTATGGAAATTAATTAATTTAGGAAATAATTAAAATACTGACTGCAGACGCATGTAACGTTCTCAGATGGAAGCAAGTAGCTACTGAAACATTCAAAGATACTTCAAGCCAATCAGAAGAAACATTTTTGACAGAGAGACAGGGAAAGGAAATTACCACCATCTTCTCTGAGCAACAGGAAAAGCAACAAAATAGTTTACATAGTGAGAAAAACTCTTCATCAGCTTATTTTAAACAGCTCATCACAGCATTGTTCTCTCTGATCCCTCATGGGGGCATAACAAGGCAGGGCAAGAGTTGACTAGCAAAAACTGCACATGCCTAGGTGAAATCCAAGTGGCTGTTTTGAAAAGAACAAACAAAACATCTACTGTTTTCTGCCTAGTAGGGCAATAGTGACAAAGGTAACTACTCTAGACCACAGTTCTACAGCAACTCTTTATTAAGAAATTAATTTTGCTTTACCTCAGCAGAACAATTTAGGGTTTTTTTTAAATAGCCTGTGAGAGCTGCTACTTGACATGCAAAATATGGCAAAGCCCAATTTTCCCTTGACGGTATGGAGTACTCAATTCTTGTTGTATCTGTCCTAGAATAAAGTACAAACAAAATTATTAAAATATTTATGGAATAAAAATATCAAGGAAAGCCTAAATGTCACTTCCAGTTATCAGTGTGGCCTTGTAAGCAAACTATTCCTGTATTACGTGTCAAGTAATACACAATTCTACTGCTGACCCAGGTCACAAATTTAGTATTAGTATGGAAGGTCCAAACTCCACTCATTTATTCAGCAGGTCTCCTTATTACGCGGTGTTTATAAGACTGAAGCCAGAAAGCATCTGCCTCCAGCCTTTTCTGACCCACCACAACACTGTGTGAGCTGGACACAACATGCGCTGTCCCTGCCAACCTGCACTGTGACAACAGAGCCTCCTGTGGCCACGAGCAGTGCCAAAGTCTTATGTCCATAGGCACGGAACCGCTACTGAAACAGCAGCTTTCACATGACAGTCAAAATCAGCTCCCAACTGAGAGAGAAGGATTCCTTTCAGATCTCTTACAATAGGGTTTAAGTAAATTATTTAGGTGGTTGAGCACAACATGCTTAGAATCCAGTGTAGTGCTCCCTTATAGTAGCAGCACCACCGGATACTCTGTCTACAGGGAAAATTCTGCCCAGCAAAACAAGAGATTAAAGATGGATGGGGAGCATGCAGTGTCTTCTCATTGAATGACTTGACTGTATCTGCACAATTAAAGCTGTAAGAGAAAGTTTTAAAAAGTGCTAAAGTGACTTAGAAGCACAAGTCACACTTTCAAATGTGATCAAAGGTATCAGTTTCAGAGGTACATAGTCTTCTTTGTGTCTACTATGCTTTTAAAAGGAGCTTCAAGCTCCTTTATCATTTAGGTATTTGAAAGCGTCAGCTTTCATTTTTACCTCTGAAGCCTCTTACAGAGGCATATTTGGAGCTCTTTTAACTACTAGACCTTTCAATTTGTTAATACTGTTTAATCTTCTTTCCTGTTAAAAAAAAAAATACAGATTTATTCACCATCTTTCCTTCTTTCCACTGTTCACCTTAGCCTGATGAACAGTATTCTTAGCTACTGATCACAGATTCAGTCATAATGACTCCACACTACTAAATGCTTCCCAACAGTTCAACTTTAAAGGTTGCTCCTCCGTAGATCTTTTCTTTCAAGTGCTCTCAAGTTCACAGAAAGCCCCAGAGGTACTTTGTGACAGACCAGGAGCCTGAACACAAGTTCTCATTGCCCAAACGAGGCTTCCTATTACTGCAGTGTTTCATAAGAGAAGGGACATTTTCTTGCAAGTGAAACGTTTAAAATAAAACCACACCTCTTGAGATCAAGAGATTCTAAGATTCCACTTTGCACAGAAACCCACTACAAAAAGCAGATAAAGAAAAAACATATCAAAGACTCTTCACAAGAAAAATGCCCTTGGTCATTTCCTTCTAAGCAACAACAGTCACAATATTTAGAGTTGACCACAGAGAGCAATTCTGTTTCACAGCAACTTCAGAAATTTGTTTTCATTCTTCACCAGCACAAAACCAAAACTTTCTGAAGAATGTTTCTGTGAAACGGAATTGTGTGAGAATACTCCTGTATTCACAAACATACACAAAATCAGTTCAACTGGCAACATGGTTGGTTGGGACAATAGGAGGCATTTCCATTAATAAAAGCATCATGAGAATCAGTGCCTCTCTGGGAGATGTCTGTTATTCAGCACAAAAGCTTGCTCTCACAATGAGAACACACAGTTTAATAGAAAGCATTTCAATTCACTCTAGTATTTTAAAGTGCCTTATTGACAAACTAAATTGTATAAAGATGTTTTTCTTACCTGTTAATAATGAACCATGCTACAGTCAGCATTCCTGCCAGCCAAGTCCCACTCATAACCCAACTGGTTACAAACAATGCAGTCACATAAATTCCCTGCAGTCCAAAAACTATACCAATGTAGAAATACACTGGTTCAATAACTTCCTGAAATTACAAATAAAAACGAAGAGACATAGCGGCAACGGAGCTGAAGCTGGAAATTATTACTATTTACTATTTGCATACTGCTAACAGTGTGCTAGGTGCTTTACAAACAGGTAAGAGGTGGCCCCTATTCTAGAAAAGTACTGAGCATACTTTTATTTTGGGCTGAGGGAGAACAAAGCAGCATGAATTAAAAGCACTTCAGACTCATCTTGCTAGTGCCATCATTTCTGTATTTGCTTTAGCATGAACATTGTATGTATCGGATTTAATAAATCTATACTGCAGTGAGATATAAAGTTCACAGGATTACTGGAAGAAATTATGTAGGGGAGGAACTTGGAGAAGCAAAGATGTGGGCAAAAAAGGGTCCAAAATAAATAGGTAATAAAAAAAAAATCATGAGAGAGGACACAGGTATGCAGGGTAAGCAGAACAAAGCCTGAGCAGAGAAGAAAGAGACAAATCATTTATCTCCAGAGTTTTTTTCTGCTTTTACCTATATAGGAATAGGCAGAGATGGGTACTACAGTAACAGATTTCATTCTCCAAAGGAGCTAACTTTCCTGTTTTTAATTGATAGCACAGATACTCTCCACATTTCTAAGTGGTTTGTAGAAGAGTAACAGACAGAAAAGTTCAGTGCATATAAACCCCAAAACTCTTATGCCAGAGACTGATCAGAATTGAGGAGACACTGGACCTGGTGAGAGGTTTAGCCCAATTCATCCAACAAAAATGGCATGTTTTATTGTATACAACACAGAAAGTCTCATACAAACAAAACCATAATGAAAGCCCCAAAAGAAGGAGAAATACACATACTTCGCTACCAGATGCTTGATATAAAACACTGGCAATCAATTCTGGGTACAAAGTCATTTGCTGGACTGCATTTATCGTCTTCAGTGATATTGTTTTATTGTTGTGTGTCAACTCATAAACACCTACAGACAAAAAAAAAAAATATATTACACATGGAAACAATTACTATAGATGTTCTTAAAAGGGCGGGGGGGGAATTAAAAAAAAGG
>JASSUY010009189.1:16307-26654 GCA_032466535.1 Forpus xanthops | reverse complement strand
CACTTGGCATGGTTAAACTTCATCAGGTTGGCATCAGCCCACCTCACAAGCGTGTCAGGGTCCCTCTGGATGGCATTTTTTCCCTCCAGCATATCAACCGAACCACACAGCTTGGTGTCATCAGCAAATTTGCTGAGGGCGTACTCTATCTCACTGTCCATGTCACCGACAAAGATGTTGAATGAGAACAGTCCCAACACGGATCCCTGAGGGACAACACTCATTGCTGGTCTTCAGCTGGACATTGAGCCATTGACCGCAACTCTTTGAGTGTGGCCATCCAGCCAGTTCTTCATCCACCGAGTGGTCCACCTATCAAATTGATGTCTCTCCAACTTGGAGACAAGGATGTTGTGTGGGGCAGTGTTGAACACATTGCAGAAATCCAGGTAGATAACATCAACTGCTCTACCCCTGTCCATTAGTAGAAGGCCACCAGATTGGTCAGGCAGGATTTCCCCTTAGTGAAGCCATGCTGGCTGTCACCAAGCACCTTATTGTTTTTCATGTGCCTTAACATGCCTTCCAGGAGAATCTGCTCCAAGATTTTGCCAGGCACAGAGGTGAGACTGACTGGTCTGTAGTTCCCCAGGTCATCCATTTCCCCCTTCTTGAAAATGGGGGTTATTTATCCCTTTTTCCAGTAATTTGGAACTTCACCTGACTGCCATGATTTTTCAATGATGGACAGTGGCTTAGCAACTTCGTTTGCCAGCTCCTTCAGGACCCACAGATGGATTTCATCAGGTCCCATGGACTTGTATACTTTCAGATTCCTAAGATGGCCATGAACCAGATCCTCTCCTACAGTGGGCACAAGGTCTTCATTCTCACAATCCCTGCATTTGCCTTCTAAGACTTGGGTGGTGTGGTCAGAACATTTTCCAGTGAAGACTGAAGCAAAGAAGTCGTTAAGAACCTCAGCCTTCTCCAAATCCAGGGTAGCCAGTTCTGATAGCTTCCGGAGGGGCCCACATTGTCCCTAGTCTAGTTTATTTTGCAACATATAGAATCCCTGTTATCTTTAACATCTCTGGCCAAGTTTAATTGTAAGTGGGCTTTTGCTTTCCTAACCTGGTCCCTAGCTACCCAGACAACATCCCTGTATTCTTCCCAGGCTTCCTGTCCTTGTTTCCACCTTTTATAAGCCTCATTTTTCCTTTGAATTTTCCTCAGCAGCTCCTTATCCATCCAAGGAGGTCTCCTGATTCTCCTGCAACACTTCCTTCTAGTTGGGATGCATCACTCCTGAGCTTGCAGCAGATGATCCTTGAATATCAACCAACAGTCTTGAGCCCCCCTGCCCTATAGGGCTATATCCCATGGAACCTTACTAAGCAGGTTTCTGAAGAGGCCGAAGTCTGCTCTGTTGAAGTCCAGGGCAGTGAGCTTGCTGCATGCTCTTCTCACTGTCCTGAGGATCTCAAATTCAATCATCTCATGATCACTGCAATCAAGGCTGCCCTGGAGAGTCACATTTCCCACCAGCCCAACCTTGTTGGTGAGCATGAGGTCAAAGCATGGCACCTCTCTTTGTTGGCTTGTCTGTTACTTGGAGAAGGAAGTTGTCTTCCACACAATTGAGGAACCTCCTGGATTGCTTCTGCCAGGCTGTATTCTCCCTCCAACAGGTATCAGGGTGATTGAAGTCCCCCATGAGAACAAGGGCCTGCGAGTGTCAGGCTGTTCCTATCTGTCTATGGAGTGCTTCATCCACAGAGTCTTCTTGATCAGGGTGTCTGTAACAGATCCCCACAGTAATGTCTCCCATTGCTGCTCTACCTTTAACCCTGACCCACAAACTCTCTATCAACTGATCACCTGTCCCTTGACAGATTTCCATACTCTCCAGCCTATCCCTAACATAAACAGCAACTCCCCTTCCCCACCTGCCAGGCCTGTGTTTTCTAAAGATTTGTAGCAGCACTTGATTATTAAAGCTAATATACACACACTTGCAATCAAATACCCAAACCAACACATGGACACACACTAAGATATATATGTGAATAATTATGCATATAAATACATATTTATATTTATACTTATGTATAAATGATCCTGTCACACAGGAATAGTGCCTTATTAATAAGGCCTTTATGCCTTATAAAGCCAAGTACATATTAGACAGGGTAGGTAAATGAGAAGTGATTTCTGCCCTGTATTTCCTCCCACCTGTTCCTCCAGGAGACTGCTTTGCTTGTCAGCCTGGCCATACATAGTGACTCATCTGAGAGGATTATTTGGGAAGAGCAGAGATGCAGGAAGAGCTCTTGCCATCCTAACAATGTTCCTACTAGGGATCCTGGTGTGACAAGTGTAGCTGTGGCCTGCAAGCTGACTCCATGTCTTTCAGGGTTTTGCAACACAAATGCAAGAGAACAGGAGCAGTGCCATAGACTGCAGAATTATGTTTATTTAACCTACAAGATATCAACAAAAAGAGACTAATCACAGTAATTCCTCTAACTCAAAGCATACAAATAAGATAAATCTTCATAATCAACACTGATTCATTAAAAGACATTGGTGCAAATCTGTTTCATTGCAGATCACCTTCTAATTTACATCCTTGCCACATACAGCCTGAGACCCAAGAAATGTGCACAATAAACAAACATGCTTTTTTTAGTGCATTATTAACAGCATTGCCTCAGAAAGAAGAGTTAGAGATATTTTCTGTAAGACCAAGAAACAAAACTCAAGCCCATGTTCAAAAATATGCCTCCTATTCACTGACACAAGAACCATTCATGCGAGGCCAGGTTCGCTTTTAATGAATGGCATGCTAAATCACTGCTTTCACTGAACATGTTTGCAATGCAGAATAAGGTGATACAGGCTAGGAATATCTTAGTATGCATTTCAGTCTCTTTCCATTTCATTTTAATTGAATACAGTGTGATGCTCTGACTCCCTTAGAAACGTTGTTTCTTTGTCTGAGGCTTAAATTAATCTAGACCAGAAGGAGACCATGTTACTTTGTGAGTAAGCAGAACAGGAAGTACTATAACACTTTTCCTCTGGTCCATGCAACTGTGACACCAAGTCTAGCCCAGGGGCAGGATTCTTGCAGGTGACAGCCCTCTTAAAGAGAGGTCTTAAACCAAACCACCTACCAGAACCAGATGCCTTTTAATGTTCTGTATGCAGCTCTCTGCAAATCCCAGTTCACAAATGCCAGAGCAGAGAATGCTGATACTGGAGGAGAGTCTAAGTCATTTCTTGTTAATTAAAAACAATACCAGACTGGTTGGAGGACTCAAAAATACTTCCTGTGTTCTGAATACAGATACTAGTTAACAGTGCATTTGCAGTAATTTAACTTCAAGACAATTTGCGAGGCAGCAATATGAAAGAAGACAGGGAACCAGACAGTTGGGTCAGGTGACATATATCCTCTCATTCTGGTGGCCTAGTGAGAGGAACTGCAAATAAAATATCCTCTGATCCTCAGAATAAGGAAAGTGAGATGGGAAGTTAATTTCCTGAGCAAAAATCATTAAAGTGGCAATAAAAAGATGAGATAGGGAACATTCCTCAAATAAATTATGATTTCTTGAAGGGAAGAAAAGAAAAGGGTCATGCTAGAAACCGGCTTTTCTGGTAAATTAAAACCATCATAAGGGTAGTTACCAGTCAGGCTATTTACTAAAGGGCTTTATGGCAAAATTTCTCAGCCTGAGATATGTGAACTTACTTTTCAGGAACCAAGAACTGATCTCACAAAATTTATGTAGACTTAAAGCTCAGTTGTTAAATTCATAGAGTAATTCTTTTAAGTTCTGTGGAAGTCAAATCTTTGGTCATGCTTTCTCCTCTGTGGGTTCTTAAGACAGAGAGAGGGTTCAAGGACTCATCCAAAAAGTGAGCAGTATTTGGATAGTAGTGAGGCTTCTGAGCAATCCACCCCTTAGAGGAGTGCAGACCTAATGATGAGATGGCCTGTTCTTTGAGGCTCCAGGGTTCACATCTCACGTAACTCCTTCACACAGAGCCCTTCCCAGGATGGCCAATATCTTTTTAAAAGACAGTGCTTAATTAAAAAAGTTTTATAAAAGGAGATGGTTAGAAGTAAAAAGATGCAGGTATACAAAAGACTGCATATATATATAACGTCTTGCAGGGAGGAGCAAATAATCTGAAGAGGCTACTTGAATAGGAAAGATAAAGTATTAGGATTTTCAAGGGACTTAAGCATGGTATTACTTGTGAATCAAGGGATTCTTTCAGTGTTGTTATGTTAGGAAAGATAATGCAGGTGAGAGTTTAAATGCCATGAGGCCAGAGAGAAGAAGCATTCATGAAGGTGCAAAGATGGACAGCACACACAAACAAGGCCTCAGAAAAGCATGTTGTACACAGAAGATTGATTTGGAAAAGAAGAGAAAGAAAAACAGCAGTTCTGTGTTGCTAGGTTTAGAGAGACCAAAGGAACATATCAAGACTATGCACTGTGCGAATCCCTTTTGGAAACTAAGGAAAAGACAAGGATTAAAAAAAAGACCTCTATTTCTCACAATTGCCATCTTTAACTAGAAGAATAAGGCAGTGTGAAAAGCTGTGGAGCTTTGAAAATGGAAAACTGAAGGCACGATTTGCCTTCCAATAGTAGAAGTGCAGGATTCACTGTAATTGTTCTAACAGAGCTTTAGATGTTGTCAGATTACAACTTGGTCACTGATGAGAGCTGCAGCATACTGTAAAGGACTCTGTCTCCCTGAAATGAATGTTTTAGCAGTTCTTTGCTGAAAGTTTACACTTTGAATTCATCCAAGGGTATGAAAAGTCTGACATTAGGGTCGGATATGTAAACAGCTGAATGTGGTGAGAAACGTACCTCTCCATCTTCTGCTCTGCACAAGGCATCAAAGATGAACGAGCTGAGGAGACACGATGGCTCAGCAACAGACTATGCTAATAATTTCTAAACTCTGTCTAGGCTTCAGAATCACGTCAGTTTTGTTCCAAATTCTCAACAAGACATCACATAAAGAGCACAAACTCATTTACAAAAATCTGTATTTCACACTAATTTATTCTACTGTCTTACACTTCAGTTCCGTAGCTCCCCTTTCAATTGAGATTTCAGTAGGAATGTAAGACAAAGACATAACTAAGAATAAATACATTGATATCATTGACTGTTGTGTTAGAAGATTGCAGCTTGTCTGCATACCAATGATAATTAGCTTTGCATTTGTGGATGAGACTACATCCATCAAGTTAAGAAGAAACAACAGCAGACCTATGGAGTATATTGGAAGGAGGGAAGGGGAAAAGGGGAGGAAAGGGGAAAGAGGGGAAAAAAAGAGGGGAAAGGGGAGGGAAAAGGAGGGGAGCAAGCCAAGCAGGAAGGCAGGCTCACTCAAGGACATCCACAAAGTGATTAGAAATGCAGGAAGCTCAGGGAGGAAAAGCATCACAGGAGCAAGGGGAGGACAAGATTTCAAAACAAGAACAGATGACATTCTGAAAGGTAAAATGAAAGTCAGTGGAGACAAGGCTTCAAAACCTTGGCTAAGAATAAGTCTTAATTTTGCAACTGTCCAAGATGTACTGAATATTTTGCTGCTGATCTGAGATGTGGGCTTCAACATCAATATCTTTTCAAGTTAGGTGAGATGTCTTAAGTCTAGAAATCTCCATTTAGTTTGTCAGTGAGAGCACCGTCAGGCACTGGAAGAAGTTGTCTGCATTCAACAGGCATCTCTGTAGCAAGTATCTGGTGAGAAGGCAAGCAAGAGAAGGAATATGATTAATTTGTGGCCACGTGAGATGTCAGGTGCGGACTTTCAGAGCAGTTTGGACAAAGCCATGCAATTCTGGTTCTGCCCCAGGAGGACACACATCAGTTAATGCAGAGCAAGTTATTTGCATAATATATTAGGGTCCAAATGCTGCTGTTGTCAGTCTATTCACTTCATATAAAGCACATTAACACACATGAAAGAGATTTGCAATGATGAATGGAATGTCTTTCCTTCTTTTCTCCCCAATAAATTATAGAAAACTATAGGGACACACAGAAAGTGATAATGACAAGAAATCCTCAACTGCAGCAGCAAGAAGTATACACAAAACAAAGCCCACTGGAGGCAGTAACTATTAATCTGCTTTAGTATTTCTAGACAAATCTTTACTCTTTTCTCTTTGCAAATAGAATTTGTTTCTGTGATATTTACAGGCATAACATATCTGAACTATAATTCTGATACTGAAACTCATCCTGATTCTGTTAAATCTGAAAATCTTGTAATGTAAGGAAAAATTATTACTTTAAATCTCTCATAATGCCTGGGATGGCTTTTCATCAGAGAACGGTTTGGGCTGGAAGGGACTCTAAAGCTCATCTAGTTCTGACCCCTGCCAAGGGCAGGGACACCTTCCACTAGACCAGGTTGCCCCAAGCCCCATCCAAACTGGCCGTGAACACTGCCAGGGATGGGGCAGCCACAGCTTCTCTGGGCATCTTGTGCCAGTGCCTCATCACCCTCACAGGGAAGAATTTCTTCCAACATCCAATTTAAATCTTCCCTCTTTCAGTTTAAATCCATTCCCCTTGTCCTGTCACTGCATGCCTTTGTAAAATGTCCCTCTCCAGATCTTGTCTGCCCCTTTAGATTCAGAAGCCACCTCTCCTCTGGCCAAACAAGCCCATCTCTCTCAGCTTGTCTTCATAGCAGAGGTGCCCAAACCTCTGATCATCTTTGTGGCTTCCTCTGGACTCACTCCAACAGCTCCACATCCATTCAGGAAACACTTTGTACAAATCAGAACATTTGCTGTATGCAGTGACAGGTGCATGACATTAATTTCTGGCACACAGTTCCCCAAACATGCTTATTGCCATTTACTTTATATGGAATATGTCTGAGCTCTGCTCAGGAAAAGATTTACCTATATAGCTGACTTTCAGAGGTTCTCTTTATCCTGTACACACACTAGCAGCTTCTTATTGCTCAGACTGAATGCTGGTTTTCTTACCTGTATTCAGTACCTCTGACATTTACTTTAGTTGTTACCACTGGGATCATGCCATTTAACCGATCACTGTTAGTCTCCACTCTCTGCCATCATGCTCTACTGATAGTATGCCATAGTTTCTATCCACCGACTTTGTCTGTATAACGTGTTCTTACAGTCTCTGCTGTTTCAGCTCCTGGAGGCTCAGAGATACCTTGATCAGGTCATGAACCAGTCATAGCATGGAGAGATGTGAGAGACATGGCTCTGTTCAGGCTGGAGACAAGCACCCAGTATCATCATCCAGGCCTGATTTGGACCCATCATGCAGGTGCAGTATAAATAGCATTACTCTTTCCAGGAGATCCATTACTTTCTACATGAAGTACCACTGGCTTCTCTCTGCATTGGCATCAGTCTACAGATCTGTTTGTCAAACCCTCACTAAAATACTGCCCCTCTGAATAGGTCTGCAATGTGTCCGAGATGAGGATGAATTACGGTCAGCTCTAGACAGTTTGTCCTGTACTTCTCAATCCACTGAGTACATAAATTGGGATAAAAGACCTTGCTTCTCCTATACAGATTAATTGCTTTGCTGCTAAGAGCAGGCTGATGGTCTGCAGAATTAAAGGCTGAATACCTGGCAGATTCTTCTGAACTGCATATCTTCCTAAGTCTTCATCCTGCTATACATGCTATCCTGCATCCTACCATGCAATAGGTTTTCCTAAAGAAACTGAAATGCTGTTTGCTAATGCAGCAATGTGTGAATTCTTTATCATGACGGTTTGTAATTCAGCTATCACTTCTTAAAAAACTTATTATAAACATGCCAATATACTTGTAGAAAATATGAAGAAATTAGGCAAAGCAAAGCTTGGGAGGGAGTCAAATACCATCTCCTGCTGTCTGGACCCTCAGTACATATCTGCATAGATCCATGGAATAATCTTGAGCTTGGGCAGTCTCATCTGTCTCAGGCCTCTTTCCTCCTACAAACCACCTATCTCATGGAATTTTTCCCCATGCAGACATCTCAGAGTTTCAGCATAGCTGAGAGATGGGGTCTGTGGCTTAAGAGAAGACACATCTAAGTCTGCCTTCACCAGTAAGGAACACACCTGAGGAATCAAACCCTGTGCGAAATGCAAGCAGACAGGAGCAGCCAGCTGCACTCACACTACACAAACATGAAGAACACATGCCACAGAGAACATACAAAATAAGACAGAAGGAAACAGGGATACAGACAAGGGGAGCAAGGAGTCAACTGGCTGTGGGACAGGCAGTAGCTACTCATTGCATCACTGCAAAGGGCAGAAGTAAGGGGACAAGATAATATGTACTACTAAAGCATACAGAAGACAAGGCAGAAGAGTTAACCCAACCCATTTTGGAATTTGCAGAAATATGGACCCCAGTAACATGGGAAAATTGTAGGCTGTACATTGAGACCCCTCCCAGATTCACATAAAATGGGATAAACTAGCCTTACCAGCCAGTCCAGAGGGTGAAGCTTGGCCTACGTTAACAGACAGTACTTGGGGTGGGATCTTTCTATATTAGCATTTTATTTTCACGTTTGATAATCTGTAGAGATAGGACAAAGGGTAATGGGTTCAAACTAAACCAGGGAAGTTTAAATCAGATATAAAGAGGAAGTTCTTTACTGTAAGGGTAGTGAGGCACTGGAATGGGCTGCCCAGGGAAGTTGTGAATGCTCCATCCCTGGCAGTGTTCAAAGCCAGGCTGGACAGAGCCTCTGGTGACGTGGTCCAGTGTGAGGTGTCCCTGCCCATGGCAGGGTAGTCATAACTATAGATGATCATGAGGTCCTTTCCAACCCAAACCATTCTATGAAACAAAGAATTTACTTCAAATGAAAGTTTAAAGCTTTTTGTATTGTTTCTTGCACACAGATTTTTTTCTGTATGCAGAACTTCACTAAAAACATGCACAAATGTTTCATCACAGATATTGTGCACATAAAGATCTCAAAAAAGCACTAAAAATAGAGAAACAGTTCTGAGGAAAAAAAAAAAAAACAAACACTAAATAGAAAAAAAAATAGGAAAGGATCAAACTTGAGACTTCTGTTGTTTGGTAAAGACTTAGAATGATCACTTGGAAGCTTCACCTGGAATAGGTTCTGATGCTTTGGTCACGGGCTGACATATGAACCTATCAAGAAATCCTCCATCATATTAAAACTGTTGGAGACTTTCCAGAACAGGGAAGACTGCCTTTCCCTACTGCATTCTCCTCTATGGTGACTTCATACAGCCTTGAGGAGCAGTATGAGAGTTCATCTTTGCTCATTCTTCCAAAGCCAGTCCTTCAAGCTTTCTGAAGAGAGGCTGTGGTCTCTATACAGTTTTTCGGGGCTCTCACTCAGCAAAGCAACACATTGTTTTGTCCTCTCCCCACTAGGCTGAACTTGAGCAGTTTCAGGGAAATCCAGCCCCTCTGAGGTCTCAGGAATTTTGTCACTGGCAATGCTGCACCAGGGTGTCAGCCTAAAGGACCTCTATGAAGTTAAGAGAAACCCTCAGTGCTTTGCACGTTTAATTTTTTGCCTGCCCCCAGGACAACAAATTGCATTGGTTTATACCTGGCTTTAAGCCCACAAATTCTCTGAAGCACTTGTTTTGTCAGGGCAGGACAGTGCAACACATCTGTCTGATGGAAGGTCAAGTAGGGTGGCCTGGTGGTCCCTGGAATAGGAGGCTGGGATCTAGGGGCAGTGATCCCCAAAGAGCCACCTCTGGCATGCCATCAGATGTTTGCCTGCATGTGTCCAACGCTAAACCATAGGTCACATTTGGGCCAGAGCCAAAATCCCCACCTCCCCATCAGGGGTGCACTAAGGCACTCTGGGGATGATAGGAACACAGAGAAAACTGGCACAGTAGAGGCACTGTCATTCATAGCACAGGAAATAGCACACAGAGCTCTGCTTTCCCTTTATCTTCTAGATTGCAAGTGAATAACCATTTAAGCATATTTGTTATTTAAATAAGGCCAAAAAGGAACATAATTATTATGAAAACTACCACACTGTGAAACCTGTAACATTTAAATCCAATTGTTGACCTTAAAGAGTTTCAGCTCATTACACCTCCAGGAGGTAAAAGGAATGGGTACTGCAGAGGGCAGCTGTGGTGGCAGGTAATTTTGTATTGTAATGAGGTACTCGATAAACCTCTGCAATAGATTTTGTTAACATCTACTGGCTGTCCTCCCTTGTCATTTTCTCCTGCACCATCCGATTCCTCTTAGAGCATCCTTTGACTTCAATGAAAGAATCATAGAATCATAGAATAGTTAGGGTTGGAAAGGACCTTAAGATCATCTAGTTCCAACACCCCTGCCATGGGC
>JASSUY010009189.1:0-16207 GCA_032466535.1 Forpus xanthops | reverse complement strand
TGCTCTGAATCTCATCTCTGCCCAACCTGTAGCTGTGCCTGGGATTGCTCTGACCCAGGTGTAGGACCTTGCACTTAGCATGATTAAACTTCATGAGTTCATAACATTTCCAGGCCTTGGAGGATGTCAGAGTTCTTTCAACTCTCCTAAAGTCTTGGAAGAGCTGACACATTCCTGGACCAGTCCCTTGCTCACAGCTCTTAGGAATGCCAGGAAAACCCCTTTTTGTTCAGTTACATACTGCACATTCAATCCACACATTAGCATTGCCCAGAGCAGGTGCTCTCCATACCAGAACCTCTTTCCAGAACCAGGACCTGCTGAAATCCATCTGGGCTGCCTGGGACAGGGTGGAACATGAATGGTGACTGGGAGCCATGTGCCAGCACAGCTGCCTCCAACCTGCCAGTCTGAGGCAGGCAGGAGAAGGCCAAGTGCATTTAGCTGTCCTCCAAGTCCGCCCCCCATGATTCAGGATGGGGACTTATTTAAATGCCATAAGTTACAGCAGCAATGACCTGTCTATACGATATTGCTGTAACTATGGACAATTATCAACAAAAAGGGCAAAGAGGGCATAGCCCAGCAGTGCTCTGTTCCAGAGGCACCAACAACTGCTCACCCTGCAAAAGCCAGTCCATTATACTTTGATTCTGGCAATCTATAGCAGGGGGCACACTCCTTTGATAGCACAGGAGCTGTGTTAAATTGTGCTGGTCATTGCAGGCTATGGCAAAAATGGCCACTGTGAGTCAGCCAGCTCAGCATCAGTTCCCCTCTACTCCAGCTCTTTGTTCTTCTGAAGTACAATAAACAAACTTGTTCCACTGCCGACATTTCAGTGTTAAAACTATCCTGCAGAAAAGTTGCATCTATATTGCTTTCACGTTAATCTTTTCCCTGTTTTTCTCCAGGGGCATCTGTGCTGTCACCCCTGGCATCCCACAAGCCCTGGTGCTACAGGCCTTGCACTCACAGGAGAGTAGGCGTTCAGCAGAGCTGGTCAGGGTGTTACAGCTGAGCAGTCTCTTACCTCAAAGGAGCTGTCAATACTACAGTGAAGAGCTAGAGAAATACAGGGAGTGACAGCATGAGATGTGGGTGCTTCAGGGTCAAAGAAGAAAAGAAGAGCTCTGGTGTCCCCAGCAGCTTTCCTATTCCCCTCATGGAAATCACTATTACCACAACCAAAAGAGTAAATTCCAAACTGAAAGAGATCTGTGACACTGACAAATACCAAAACAGGAAGGATATAACTTCAGGCAGCATTTTGACTATTCAGCTAAACTGCTTCACGTGCCATTTGTTCATTCTACTGGAGCAAAAGAAGGGAGAGGCAGGCTCTCTATCTTTGAGAAGCTCAGCCTTGGCCTTACCCATTTCCACAGCTGGTATTTTCCCACTTAATCCTCTTCACTGTAATTCACAGAAGTAAAATACTCTGCAGAGGAAGTACCTGAGTTTGGCCATTATTTAACATGCACGCAGTAGTAGTTACTGTTATTAAGTCAATAAACAATCTTTATTCTGCTATTTTAAAAGAGGTAATAGCTGCAGCCTGCATTAAAAATACCTTTCACATGGTAAAAAACAAACAAAACATCACAGAGTGGGGAAAAAGCCACAGGCTACAACTTTTCTAGAACCACACACCAGTTTCCCTGATCATAGTAACTCCTTTGAACCCTCACACAATCCAGGGATCTGCACACTGCTTCTAGTTCCCCTTCACAGAACACATGGTAATAGCGGTGGAAAACAGGGCTGAGTTCTTGTGATTCCTTGGAGCTAACTGGAAACAATCCTGTATCCACGCTTTCCCCTTTCTTTTTAGAGCCACCTTTCAGGTGCCAGGGAACCAGCAAATCCTGAGAGTGAAAAGAAGTTCGGTTAGTGTGAATAGGCAGTGTGGAGTCTGCAACGGGCTTTGCATCACAGCCTTTGTCCTTTGGGTCACTAAGGAATCGGTCAGAACACACTGAGTCTTGACTGCTGCTATCAGGGAGCTGATCACTGAGTGGTCGTGGTCTCTGGGCCATGCCAGTGTTAATTTCCTCCTCTTTGTCTTTACTACCATTCTTTTCCTTAAGGTATTTAGACTTCTGGTTTTTGTATTCTTGTTCCATTGCCCAGACGTAAATGAGTGCTTTTCCACCAGGTCTCAGAAGCCGGGCTAGCTCACGGATAGTAGCCAGTCTCCTCTCCTACAAAGGAAAAGTGGAAGTATGAAGCTAGTATGTAA
Organism: Forpus xanthops; assembly: GCA_032466535.1. NCBI lineage: Eukaryota > Metazoa > Chordata > Aves > Psittaciformes > Psittacidae > Forpus > Forpus xanthops. The sequence continues at coordinate 13,965 of JASSUY010009189.1, read as the reverse complement.
AAGACAGGAGAACAGAATGGCAGCAACTTCACCTTACTGTCCTCCCCAAGATGCAATAAAAATTAGAGGAACTTTCTTCCACTGTTCATTTTAATTCATAGCACAGTCCATCAAGAGCTGCAAGCCAGGCCATTTTCCTAAGCACAAGACTAGAACTGCATAGTCTAGAAACTTGTTATATTGGAACAGTTTGTGCCAGGAGAAGCTTACACAGCCCAGAGAAACAGCAGACTACTGAATACTGTCCCATTTGTTTGAAGATGGTCAATAAAGGCAGGAAGAAAAAAAAACACATACGAGATCTGCTCGAAGTCTGAGCTGGGAAGAATACCTCTGATTGGCAAAGCAGAGCCCCCTTCTCTAGTGACATTAATTGTGATCAGATGAAAATACAAACACCTAGATCAAAGGACATCTGACAAGCAAAAGAAGAATGCGAAGTCTTAAGAAGCAGCAGCACAGCAGCATAACTCTGCTCTGACAACTGCTTATACCAAATGCAAACCTTTGATTTCTCCTAATTTTGTTCTTCTCTTTTGCTTTGATGAGCCCAAACTAGTGGGTTCTAGTAGAATTAGTAACTGTGCACAGCCATACAACAGTAGAGCAGAGCAGAGAGGGGTGACTTACCGCTGTTGAGAAATGATGGATTACAGCAATTGAGATGCAGGCGTCACAAGAACCACTGCGCATTGGCACTGACAGTGCATCGCAGACAAAAGCCTCAACATTTTTCTCTCCACAAATACCCACCAGGTTTTTGCTGCGGTCACAGCCAACCTATAACGAAGTGTTTCATTAGGCTTTTCGTAAGAGGATAATTACAAGACTGCAAAATGATTTTCACTTGATGCTTACAGTAACAGAGTCATCACAGTCTCCTACTGAGGTAACACAGTTTAAAATAAAAACAGAAGCAAGTGTGAGAAAAACAGCTTTAAGAGGCATGTATCGTTCCCAGGTGTGGACAAGAAGAAAAAACCCTGATGCTTTAAACCAAAGGTGGCAGACTGGGTATTAGCTCATTGGAGCATCCTGATTTTGAACCAGTTCAAGACAGAACAGATTTCAACCCAGCTTCTCAAAGCTGTCTCTTAAGGTCTTCAAAGGCCAATCAGGTGACTTTGGTGGCATCATTGTAGTATGTGGCACAGTTTCACCATTTCAGCATAAATAAAGAAGAGCCCAGGTACAGCCCCGTTTGCCTCAGTATCACAACCCACAAAAAGGTAAGCACAGTATCATTTTCTGAGGTTCTGTACAGTGGCAATGAAGTGGCCCCTAGAAACCATGCTGCAACACCTCATAAAATGTCTCTTTTTTTGCCAGTGTGCAGGTCAAAGACGGTAAGTTTTTTTACATGCTTGTATAAATCCACTAAATCCAAACTGAACAAAGAGTGGGGTATGTACCACCCTCATTTGCACGTCTGTTACAGACAAAGAATACTCAAACCAAAGCCCTGCTAACAAGATGTATACTGAACTCAGCTTGCATGAGAATATTAAATTTATTTTTGTTTTCAATGATCAGCAACAGGTACATAGCAGAAAACACATTCAGAATCCTAAATATTTACTGATGACAATGTTTACTGCATTTGACATAGAAAGAACACCTACTGCAAGAAGAATAGCAAACAACTTCATAACATCCTTCCAGTATCTGAAGGGGGCCCATAAGGATACTGGGGAGGGACTTTGTTAGGGACTGTAGTGCTAGGACAAGGGGTAATGAGTTAAAACTTAAACAGGGAAACTTTAGATTGGATATAAGGAAGAAGTTCTTTACTGTAAGGGTGGTGAGGCCCTGGAGTGGATTGCCCAGGGATGTTGTGAATCACAGAATCATAGAATAGTTAGGATCGGAAAGGACCTTAAGACCATCCAGGTCCAACCCCCCTGCCATGGGCAGGGACACCTCCCACTAAACCATGCCACCTGGCATTGAATACTGCCAGCAATGGAACGTTCACAACTTCCCTGGGCAACCCAGGTCCTTTCCAACCCTAACTATTTTATGATTCTATGATTCCAAATTGCCCTGGTAAATCAACCCAGCAGAGATAACAGTACTGCTAAAATAAAAAAAAAAAAAAAATAAAATATCTGTTTTGGAATGATTAATGAAAATATGTTTATTTTCCATTATAAATGTTCATGTTACCAGTATAAATCATTTTAGCTTTTAGTCTTCCATCACAGTTTTGAAGAAAACCAGGATGCTGTTCCAGTCATATGTCCTGAAATCATCCAGGTAAGCTCCTTTCTAGTCAGGTCCAAAGTAAATGAAACAGCTGTGAAACTGCCAACCTGACAACCCAAGATAATCCTCCACAAAAGCAGCATTATGAATATGCACATACTGTCCTGTCAATGAGCATTAAACAGACCTGGTAAGATCAATCCTATCATTGCCTTCTTCCCATTTATTCCTTGGCTTCTCTGTGTTTCCTGAAGCACTGAGCAAGTAGTGTTATTTATGAATTAAAAAAAGGATACTCTTGTTTACTTGGAAGAAAACATAAATCCCTGCCATTTCACACTGGAAGCCAACTGAGGCATCTTTTAATTACTCTCATCATGGAGCAGGATTTAGGTGACAACTTGCATGTTAGAAATTCCACACCTCATTACCAGTGCCTTCAACTACTTCAGCAATTAAGACATTAGCATTCAGTATTTAATAAAACTCAAAGGACCGAATACATTGCTGGCACAAGGGAGAAGAATATTTGCAACTCCCAGTGACAATAAGCTTTCCCACAAAGAATTGCTTTGGCCCTGTGAGTCTATACTAAAAACAGGCTGGACAAGGAAACACCATCATCCCCTCCCAAAATGTCCTTTAAAAGGACTACACTGTACGTTGATGAAATCCAATGAACTGAGAATGAGAACAAAGGCATGGCTGCCACAGTGCAAGCTCCTCATTTGCATCTAAATTATATCAAATAATTACAAAGTCAAGCTTACTTGTATTGTCAGACTTATTAAAGCAACTCTGCATCCAAAGCAAGAAGATTCTGCTTCATGATGAAAATAGAGATCTTAAAATGGATTACTCTGAACACTCAGCTGCTCTAAAATAGGCATATTAAGCTAAAACTTAACATAGTTTTAATGTAAACACCATAACAGGTGCTATGCATATATGCGTAAGTGCTGAACACAGGGAGTCACTGCAGATCTGCCTGGTGCTGAAGCTAAACAAATGTAACACCCTCACTAGAATTATCTGTGAATATTTTAAAGGAATTATCATCACATTCCTGTATTTTCTAGTTTACAAGAAATATGCTTTCACTAAAAAACAAAATACATTGGTTTCAGTCACTTAGAAAACAAACTAGCACAAAGCAGCCAACTTACAGCTGGAAAATGAGCCTGCAATTCTTACAGATACACAAAACTGGGGCAGAGACCCTAAACTCAGCTTTTCACAACTGATACTGATTTCTGCATTCTGAAGCTCACAGAAGCTTTGATGTCATGAATCTTCATTTACAGAAAACAGTTCAAAGGACTTCCTTAATATAGGACAGATTTATTTTTATCTAATTAAACATGTAATCAAAACTTTATTTTGTAATCTCAAAGTACAGCTGAAATGCTTTAATTTTTGCCAGTTTGTAACTCTGATGTTGATGCTCAGAACAGGATAGTGCTGAAAAGTGGAGGAAGGTAGACAATTTTTGTTAGATCATTGTCCAAAACCAACAGAATCAAGTACCATCTCCTGGACAGCCAACATTTTAAGGTTCCCTGTTTCTTATTATCTGTGAGTCCTCTCAATCATTCCTTACACCTATTTTCCCAGTTTTCAAATCAAATTCCTTCTTCAACCCCAATTTCTTATGTGTATCTCAAATAGCACTGTTTACTATTCAGCTGAATCTACTTTTTAGTGAATCTACCTCCCCACAACTTGCTCTATGCCTTTTAGTATTTCCCCAGATGAGGCTGGCTTCCCAGGTTTCTTGTAATTTACTTGAGGCAGCCATTCCCACATAAATGCCTTTTTGGGGAATACTTCCATCCTCTCTTCACTGCTTTCTTGTGATGGGGATAATGGCTCACAGGAGCTCCAGAGTTGCCACTGGTGACTGTACTGAGGCTCACAACCCACTTACACTTTTAACAGGGCTTTCAGGCACTGACTTTCATTGTATCTGAATAAACACTACACCCAACTCCTGCATCAACTTTTAAGTCAGGAAATCTGTATTAGTATGGACGCCTGTCACTCTGCAACTAGAACCCCAGCAAAAACAAAACTTAAAGGGGCAAAAGTATGTCATCATCCTGGCATACAGCACCCCCTCCTTAGGGTCCTGGGTAACACAAGCCTTTAGACTAAGAGAAGTATCAAAAAAGATCAAGATACAAAGAGGGTAAGGGAAGGGAGAAACAAACACACCACCTGCGGGTTGTCTGAGTTTGCAGCAGCTCTGTACTGGCTTCCTGAGAATGAGATAACACAGGCAGATACCCCATTCTGCTCCTTTGTGTTCCCAGGCACTTTCACCTCCACCATTTCAGTCAGTTTCATACAATCTCTCTCATGCAGTGGTTCGGAACACATCATTAGGGGGCAAAAGGCACCAAATAGTTTGCTTTGAACGGTGCTGCAGATCTACAAGAGATAAATCGTTTTGCAAGCTTCAATAAAAGACCTTAAAGAGGTCAGAGCTGCCCACCATGATATATTTTTTTTTTCCTACATTATCTCATTATAACGAACTCTACCTTGTAGAATTAGTTCATTTAAGTATCTGGAAACCTGATTGATCCAGCACATTAAAAACTGATGAAGAAAACGACATCTAATTCTGAAATCCAGCCGCCAAATAGAATTCTGTGGCTCCCTGGAGAAACACCTCAGCTATAACTAATAGCATGAGAGCCTCAAGGAATCAAATTACTTTCCAGCAAACACACACATACATAGATAGACACTAGCACAGCTACAGCAAGACAAACGAATCTCCTTGCTCCAGCTGGTCTGAGTCAGGCCTTTAGCATTCCTTTCACATAGTGTTTTGCTTTGCAATTGCATACAGTCAGGGCGCCTGTGGAAGTGCTATGGCTAAAACCTAAAGTTAATTTCTCAATAATAAAACATCAGAACAAAGCTGAGCAATTCAGTATTTATTCTGGTTTTGTGCTGCAGTTGCCCAGTTTCTTCTGAGCTCTTTTTCCACATCTTCCATCATTTGAAAGGCTCCAGTTTATTGAAAGAAAAGGGCAGGAAAGGTTCTTCTGCTTTGCCCTCTAATCCCTAATAGCAAGTGAACTTGCTCCAGGTGTACCTTTACCGATTAGTTTTGTCCTTCCTGCTTTTTACCCACTAAGTCGTTTGGATAGGAATCTGTTCTCAGTCAACAGGGACCCAGTGACACTAAAACCCACCCAGCATTCTGCAACCATACTGCAGCAAATATTCACCTTCCCTCTTCCTGACAAAATCAAACCTGCATGCAGTTCCAGTAAATCCCAGTTTAGTACAATAATGCAAAAAACAAAGATCCATCTCTCACAGCAAAAGGTTGTCTTACAAGGTCATGTGTAATACAAGCTACATTACCGATTACCATCGAATGACACACATTACAGAGAGAAATGTCTGTATTAAAACAAACCATTTTGGTTCCTGTAACGTCATCACTTTTATGCCCAGCATCAGCACTCTGACAACAAAGAGTAATTTCTTTATTTAAAGAAAAAATACCTACCCAATGGCATTTTAAGTTGTAACTGGATTTCCCACCAGTTTACCAATTCAATTAAACACCTAAACCACAAAATTAGAAGGCTTCAATGTCCTTCACTCACACCCTGGCCCTGTAAAGATGCTGAATGTTCCTGTGGGGATTTACACATCAGCACACCTACCTGAAGGCTGGAAACTGTGAGAGCAAAAGCTCATGAAAATTGATGAGATATACTGCAGTGATGTCAACTGCCTCAGGAATGAAACCCTTGTGGCAATGGGGTGATGGGTAAGGCTGAACCTTAGCATACTGTAAAAGCCCTACTTATAGATGCAAATATTAATCACTTAAATTCACTCAAGTATAAAATCAAAGTGTTAAAACAATTTCCCCAAATATGGTTGGGTGGGAAAAGGATTGTGTAAAAAAACAACCACAAAATCATTTTTCTCTTTTGCATTCACTCAAATAATAAAAAAAACCTGGATGTGATGGAAAAAGAAAAAGTAATCTGAAACTTCATTAAATTCAATCTTTCTCCAGTCTTCGTCCTAATTACATCAGAGTTCGATTCCATCCTCTCTCAATCTGAATTTGTCATGAAATTGCTGCTCTTCCACTGTGTCAGATAAATGCAGCCATTACAGCACTGTCATTTTCATTGAGCGTAGATGGACTTACCATGCATTTAATTGTCACACAATAGTACTCAAGTAGATCAGCCACATGTAATCACCCAAAGAAACCAAAGCAAATAAATAGTATAGGCCACAGTGGAGACATTTTCAGACAGTGCCTGAAGATGAAAACCATCAATAGAGCTACCTTAGCTTTGATCTACTATCATTAGTGCTGCTACTTAAACTATCCTATCTAAAAATGTATAGTAGCCTTTAAAGCACATTGCTTGCCTCCAGGAAGTACTTGCCTCAAGGTTTTAGTATTTCTGAATCAAAACACTCTGAGCTACACAGCTGTACTAACAGTGCTCTACCCACCCCTAAATAACTCCTGATTTCACAGCACTGCTTTATTGCTTCTTCCCCAGCAGGGCCCAGGCTAAGAGCTCCAGTGCACTGTGCATAAAAATTTACCAAGAGCCACAGCAACTGCTGTGAGGGAAAGGCTGCAGTAGTTAAGTTTCTCCCTGGAGTTTATGCCCCCAGGTCAAGAAGAGTAAATGAGGGAGGATACCAATGCCTCTAGGGAGCACTACTCTTATCAGTTTACCTGATACACAAAGCATGTTCTGTAACCCCTCAACCTCAGCTGTGTGTAAAGCCCACAGTAAACAGAAGTAACACATTCTTCTTCTTGAGATACCTTGTCAAAAGCTTAAAATATCTGTAAAGATGATACAGACGCACTCTTCTTTAACCACGCATTGGCTGACACATAAAAATAAATATAGTAAAAAGAAGGAGTCACATCCATCCTGAGACTCGGTGCTAGCTTGCAGATGAAAATAAGCAAATGTGATGTCTAGACTCCAGCTCCAACCCAGAACAACTCGCTGTCACCAGCAGAAAATAAAACATCCAGGAAGGCCAACTGAACGAAGCTATTCCCAAATCCTGTTTTTAAAATTTGCCTCAACTGCTTCTTTAAATTTCCTCCCTTTCACTGTTGCTTTTCAAGTTTTGGATTTCTCCTGCAGGTACCTATGAAATGAGGTAACTCCTAAAGTAATAGAGGGGCTGCTTTTCCTCTGACTGCCAGTAGATCTTTCTTTCCTTTCTTTGGTTAACAGTGGGTTCCCAAAACAGACCGGTGCTGGGAATTTCTGAACACAACATCTTGCAGATTTCACCTTAAAAATCTACCACAAACCTACACAACAGCATTTTACTAAATTCATTCTAGGACCCAGTGACTTTCATAGTACCCTGATAAACACTTCTCTCTAGTTAGGTTTGCTGATTTTTCTTACAGAAGAAATGAGTGAAAGAATGTACTGAACATTAATGATTATACTCAGGCTACAGCAGTCAGGCATCAGCATGACTACTTATAAATCAGTTGATCTTGTTCTGGCTTACAGGAACAGTAATGGAAATAAATCCATCACTAATACAGACAAGGCTGTATTAGCCATATAAAGCTTATGGTTTATAGTGGAATATAAATAGCAGGACAGAAGCTCCTGAGACAGACAAACAAGTCTGACTTTTATTATTAATAATGAATGTTTTGCCTTACAAAGAAGTTTTCAAACCTAGTGGATTTCAAAGTGTTTCACAGTACAAGCACATGAAAGACTGAGACAATTCTAGAACAGGGAGAGCAGATACCATAATGCAAACCTCTCAGATTTATTTTAGGTAAAAAAATCAGGAAGTCTGATCTTTGCAAAACATTCTTTTAAATATTTGCAATAAAACCTATGTCTTGGTTCATATTTGCATGTGCTTCCTACCTCTCTGATAGGAAAGAAGTAAAACTGCTCCAAGTACAGACTGAGGCAGTGAATGTGATAGGAACATCAGCAAGAATGACGTCCGACCTGTCTAAAAGTGAAGAGAGTGAGAGAAAAGCCAGAAATCCATGCTGAAGTTGAGAATCCCCATGCATTTTATGTTGTTGCATTAACTGGGCCTATGCACAGAGTCAGACGTGGGACTGTCAAACACAACATCATTCACAGATGAGCCTCCCCACGAGACAGAAGGGAACTGAAGAGGATATATGAAAAGTACTGCTGCTGGAGATTTCAGGGACATGTACATTGCATTCCTCACCCACCAGTCAAGTGAAAAGCTAGTTGGAAGCATTCAAACTGTTCATCCATTTTCCCTTGTAATAAGTTTAAAGAACAACATGAAAGGCTAAAGCATCCATTACAAATTTTCAATCCAGAACACTCATTACTATTTTTTTTTTCTTTAATTAACATACTTTGACCTGCAAAGCAAAAGTGGCTTTGAAAAAAGAAGGGTAATCCACATAGTGAATGGATGTGAAAACCTAACACAACTGGTTATCGATCTTGGATCAGGAAACAGCTTTCTCTTCCTGGCACTCTTCCCACAAGTGAAGCTTCAACACGCTACAAATGCATGATGTAATAAACACCAGTACCAATGTAAACAAAGAACAGTAGCTACTACTTACCATGTATAAGTCCTCGTTGATGCCTAGATACTTCCCATTGCCACAACCAACATCAGCCACTATTGATCCTTTTGGAAGGGACCTGAGAAACTCTACAATCTGGGGCCATGGGCTATGCCTAGTACTGCTGAAGTGTGTGGCTATCTCTTCATACACCCTGTGTACATATTCTTGCTCCAGCTTAGAGGCCTCCATCTCATTGTGAGGAAATGAAGGTTGTACCCGGCTTTGCTGTCCTTTCTGGCTGTCACAGACAGATGGGTAAACTATATATAGCAACAGATAGACAAAAAATATTTAGTTAAAGAGATTCCTTGTTGATTTAACTTATTAGCAAAATAAAATTAGAAATGAAACATTAAAATGCAAAAAATGCTTCATTCCTCCTTTACCTTTTTAAAACTGAAATGCAGGTTGAACTGCAGAAGTGTTCAATTTCTTTAGAACAAGCAACCTGCCCACATGTACTACAGGCTGTTTATAGTGGTATTTCATCCTGCTATGTTAACAAGGTTTATGTTTTCAAAACTGAGACAGTGCCTGTAATATCATTGTTGCAATTCAGCCTCTGAAATTCTCTTCTGAGGGTATAAATGGACTTCAATTCCATGTAATCATTGAGCCACCTATCTCCTACATTCTGTCCTGCCTTAAGGCACTTACATGGCTCTAGCATTGCAGATCTGACTGCTTCTCTTTCTCTAATGTATTTAATCTCACAAAATTGCAGTCCCCTTCACATAAATAACAACCAAAACTGACTGGAATATGAAGAATAGTAGCTATTTCTATTCTGTTACATTATTGCAGAACTTGAGGTCCCCTCAGAAATGCAAGATAACCAGATTACTTGCCCAGCTCTGGAGCAAGCCAAATGCCTTCCTGTATAGAGCAATCACACAGATGCAATCAACTCCAATGATATAATATGCCTAACCTCAAGCTGTTCAGGAATGTCTACAATGACTGCCAAAACTACCCAATGGGATAAACCAGTTGGCTGAAAAAATGCTTACATATCGGCAACAAATATCAATTTTCACTTGAGGATCACCTCAAGACACTTACTGCAATTGCAAGGGCTTCTCCTCACTTTCCTGAATGTAAATGATGTCCTTGTTTCCCTTCGATTCAGTGTTAAATCTCCAGCATCAGTAGTGACTGTTCCAACTTTCTGCCCAAGCTCAGATGCTTGAATGACATCATATTTTCGGGGTGTAATCCTAAAACAAAGTAACACAAGAGAATAATTCAGGTTGCATCAGAAGAAAAAAAAAAAACCAATCCATCATTATAAGGCAGCAATTCTTGCACACTGTGACATCTGTGATTATAACACTATTTAATGTATGGCTGCTTTTCAATTTTCAACTTATTCAATTTCAGATGAAGAAAAAGAGGAGCTGACAGAAACTAATAATGTTAATTGAAGTGTTATTTGATTGCAAGTAATTACATTTCCCTCCCTTCCTTTCCTTCAATAAAAGTTTATTTTCCTAGGACTTTTTTTTTTCCTATAAAAATATGTATTTGCTAAAGATAAAATACACTACCAGAAATGGTGGCCATGGGTATAGAAGCACAGAACTGACTGAGCTCTACATTAGCAGAATGAAGTTTCTTGTTGCAAATACACCTCTCCAATGAATTCTGCTTTGCAACAGAATGCCTTTTCCATTTACTGACAACAGAAGATGCAAAGAATGCAACACTCCGGGAGACTTGCTAAAATGCCTAAAGGGACAAACTCTGCTGTTGATCTTTCTTGACCAAAACCTCTCAAACAAACTGGGAACAGAGCTGTTTAAGCTACTTTGGGATGGATCTTAATGGAACAGAAAAGCAGTTTGCAAGGACAAAATTCATGAGACAAAAGTGATTTGGAACTTTCCTGGGGTGACAAAAGTTTCAAATAATTTTATTAAAAGTACCAAACCCAGGAATTTTTCATAGCACTACAAATGAATCTCTCACAAAATTGAGAAAAGGAAAAAGACAAAGTACAGTGTGAAACACAGCATGAGAGAAGAGAAACAGCTGCACTCACATGTAGCTGCTCATCACTTGCACATGGAAAGAAGTAGATACTCTTTGGACAAAATGAAAACTCATCAAAGCTGTTACTGTCACACTGAAGCACTTCTGGAACTTAGGACATCAAGGAGATTAATGCTGAAGTTTCCTCAAGAAAAACAAGACAAGAAAAAACATCTCAAAGGAATTGGCCTCTCAGTGAGGCCCCTTCAGAGCTGCTGACTCTGGGTGCCAGGTACAAAGCACCTGACCCTAACAGTACAAACTCTACTATAAAAGCGACTTCCACATTGGTTAGCCAAGTTTAACCCTTACAGGTTGAGCCAAAAGGGAAGTTGGGGCTTGGGAGAAGTGTTTATATCTTTAAATAAAGCAGAACACTTATCTCAAATTTCTCCTGGAACCCTTCTGCAGGTCACATGAAATTGCTGACCAGTGGCTGTACTTAACCAAGAAGAATGATTCAAATGCTGAGAGGCAGCCTGAAGCCTGGATCAGCGTTCCTGTACTTTGCTGTAAGCCATTTTTTCTACTGCAGGGAAACTGATCTCTAACCCAGTAACAGGGAAAAAGACTGCAGGTCCTTTCTGTCTGGAAATCAGGGAGCAGCATATTAGTGTTCCATCTAGATGTTGCAAAAGGGAGACATGGAACAGCCCCAAGAATGGAAATCTCCCAATGTCAGCCAGGGAAAGGATGGGATCTAATAAGGAATTGCCTTGTTCATGGTAGACGAGACAAGGGGGGGTACAAAATTACAAAATAAAATATATAAACCTTTAGAATCAATTTTAAGTAATGTTAAGTTTGATGGCTGAGTTTTCTCCAAATCACAGATGCTGTGATGAAATTAATCAGTTGAGGATGTCCAAAACTCCCTCTACAGAACTTCAGATACCAAGTTTGCAGGTTCTCTATTCTCCAGAATAATTCCAAAACTGAATCCTTTGTTCTCTAATTGGACTTCTGAGGAGAATATAAGTAGGCATCCCAAGTGATCTTAAATACATCCTGATGTTATGTGTGCAAGTGAATTAATTGCAGTCACTGGATGATTAATCTTGTGGATTACAATAGTATGCCTCACTGGCATGATGGAAAGCTTGCTTTAGTTGAATATATTGACACACTATTGCTTTTAAAAATATACAGAAAGGCTATTTTTAGGAAAGATGGATTAGCTCTGGGACAGGAACTTACAGATGAGTAGAAAGATCTGGGATCATCATTTTAGCTCTAGTTTACGTCACTGGTTCTCAAAAGACAACTACCACTTGAAGGTAACAAGTAATGATCTCATTCCAGTTGTTAGAAAGCAGATTATACTACCCCAACTTGAACATCTGCAGGAAAGTACTACAAGTGCTCTGCATGCATCTTTCCTTTTCCTGGAAGTTTAGCTGCCCAGGGCCAGTTTAGGAATAGCAGAGCTGGTGGCCTTGGAGAAAGCCTCAAGCAAGGGCCACCCCTTCTTTACCTCAAGCTGCTTTTAAACAGAGGATGTCTTGCTGGGCCAGCTGCCCCAACCACAGCTCTATCTGTGCACAGCCACTGCCCCACTGACCCCCAGGTTGACATTCCAGCCTGGCCCCATAGAGCTGCCTGATGCCCAGGGCTGGGGACTTGCCCCTGGCTCCCCTGGCAACAGCAATGAGGCAGAAACTGCACTAAGTTCTCAGAGTTGTAAATGACCTTTCCAAAAGGCAACTGACAGTAGTTGACTGGACAAAATAAGTAGCTTATAATACTGATATCAGTGTTCAGTCCTGTATACCAAAAACCAAAGGACTTCACTGCCTTGTGCATCTATAATGATGCACAACACAAGGACCACTTGCCTTTTACAGGTATTTTATTTAATGAGGGAATATACAGGTGGTATAAGCCATCTATAAAAATGAACAATGTAAAAGTCATTGGGGAGTTCATATTCACCCTTCTTCACCATACAAATTAACCAGTAAAATGAAAAGGCAGAAAATCTGCCAATAAAAGGATGTGATGTTTAATTTACACAGAATGTAATTAGTGCCTCCAATTGACTGCTGCATCCAGTGACAGCTTGGGTCAAACAAAGGAAGAAACATTTACCATGGGCATTTCTGTCCAACATGAGGGTTTCTATACTCTCCTGAAGTACACTGCTATCACTCACAGAGCTTGCCAAGGTTTTAGCCTTTTTGCCAATGTCAGCACTCTTATTGTAGGTAGCTCCCAGTGCTGCATGATTTAAAAAGCATGTATTTAAACTCTACAATAAGCAAAGCCTCAAGACATATTTTAAGAAACCCAAACATGCTCAGCACAATACAGCCTTATCAGTAATTAAGTGTCCCTAAAGCAGCCCTTCTCTAAAGCCTTTGGCATACCTGATTCCAATAGGAAAAGCTGTGGGCTGAAAAGAAACAAAGGAAATGGTAAAGCTAATTGCACTACAATCAATTCTTTGCCAGCTCATCGAGTACTTTCACAATGCAAATTTGAGAGCAATTTCTGAGCAAAACTTCACTTGTGACAGCAGCAGGAAACTGCAGCTCAGGGACTGGCAATGAACTTCCTAAAATCCCCAATTTTCTCAGTTTAACCTGAGCAGAAGAACGAATTTGTATATTTATTGTAAAATTTTACTTTATTTCCTTCAGAGCATTAACTACATAAACAACACATGCTGTTCTACTACCAGCAATGCAGAGGCTCTTACACATACCCATGTGTCCACAGGTATCTGGATTCTCCAGCCATCACCAATAAACTGCATCGGGGCAGCATAATTGCCACTGTATGGCCATCAGGGTGTTTGAAATCCATCACAATCTAAAAAGAAACAAAACCAGCTACCATGAACAAGCATGACTTACAGAGCTTCACATGCATGCCAGGCATTCACAAATCCTAGCTTTATCTCTTTAATGTGTCCAACAGAATATTGCCATGCAACAGCTACGCATTTCCTAAGCATGCAAAAATCTCTAGGTTTCTGTCCATAAGATCTCCTTTTCAACACTGTCATGGGTTCAGGAGCAGCAGTCTTCTTTCCCCTTTAAGTAGTAGCTGGTGAGCACTGTGTTTTGGATTTTTCGGCTTGGGAGCAGTGCTGATAACACCAG
>JASSUY010009188.1:0-18120 GCA_032466535.1 Forpus xanthops | reverse complement strand
TAAAAATCCATAACACAGTGCTACACCAGCTACTGCTTAAAGAAAAATGACTGCTGCTGCTGAACCCATGACACATATGCATGTCACAGTTCATATTAACAATGAATTAGACAGAAAAGACTGTTTCTTTATTCATCTTTTGAGGGATAAGATGACCTGTCCATAAATAAATGAGGACAGAAGATTCCCTCACTTAGCTTCATCAAGCAGCAGATAAGATAGGTAAGAGGCCTCCTGTGGAGTACAGTAGTCCACACTCCACTGATACAACACTGGTTCTCATACAGGGCATTTCTCCTCCGATTTCCTGCACAAAAGCCAGAAGAGCTCAGGCTTCATCTGATTAGCTTACTCTAGCAGGCTTTTTCCAGACTCTTTCCTGTAATACCCATGCCCCTCAGAAGCATTATCAAGTCTTAACTTCATTATCAAACTGTGTGATGCACCTCACGGGTATTAAAAATGGTAACTGGAAGATCTTAAACAACTAAAAAGGCCCCAAAAGTGCAGTGTTCATAATATATTAACAGAATTAGCATTAACAGCTTATAGCATTTCCATTTTTCTAACCACACTAACTTCAAGACTGGAATGAAATATAGAATCATTGAATTGTTTAGGTTAGAAAAGACCTCTAAGATCATCGAATCCAAACATTAACCTAACATTGCCAAATCCACCACTAAACCACTCTCTGAAGTGCCACATCTATGCACCTTTTAAATGTCTCCAGGGATGGTGATTCCACCACTTCCCTGGGCAACTTGTTCAATGCTTGACAACCCTTCCTGATTAGTAAAAAAATTCTTCCTATTTTTTCCTAATTAAGAAATTTTTCCTAATATCCAAGATAAACCTCCCCCGGCACAATGCGAGACCTCTTGCCCTACAGCCTGTTTCGTGGGAGAAGAGACTGACATCCACCTTGCTACAGCCTCTTTTCAGGTAGCTGTAGAGAGTGATACAGTTTATATAAGGTCATTAAGAGTGATGAGGGAGCATTATGAAGCACACTTAGTTGTTTTTTTCCTGGCTATAGCTTAAAGCACTTCAATACCTGGCAAGATAAGCTTCAAAATATATTACCCAGAAAAAGAAACAAACCCACCACCTAAAAAGCAACTTCTCTTTCTAATCTTTCCATTTTGTAGAAAAATATTTACTGAAGAAATCTTGCACTTCAGCACCAGAACAGGTTTTTCCATTGATTTTCATCAGGGCAGAATTCTACCTTTTAAGTTTACACAAGACACAGCTTCACTTCAGTCTTCTCCAGCAAAACAGACTAATAAATCGTTACCCTTAGCTTCTCTCCTTTGGCCACAGTTAACCATCTTCTCCAGAAGAATACACGAGACCCTTTCTAAAATAGACCACAGACACGAAGTGGGGAAAATAAAACCTAGGATTTTGTTTTCAAACTCAGCTCATGTCTCTGCACAGACCTAAAACATGGCCCAAGAAACCAATGTGTTAGCACCTCTTTATTTTTCAGCATGAGAGGAGCAGAAAGCAGGGTTGTCACCTCTTAAACTGTCTTTGTCACCAGAGAAGTCAGTAAGGAATTGCACCTCAGATTAAGAAAAATCCCGTTTTACTGGATCACACTTCCCTTTCAAAAGTGCTGTAAGAAAGAAAAAATAAAAGTTGCTATAAAAAAACCTTGACAGTTGCTGGACAGGAGCATTCATCATCCTGAGCTCCCTACCTCTATCTACCAAAAGAACTCTCAAAACCAGGGCAACTTGAAGTGAACCAGTAAACACACCCAGCAAAATATATCCCTTATTTGAAATATACTATAAACCCACATGTTGCAGCATTTGAAGCACACTGCTTGCTTTATAAAAGTAGCAGAGCAAGCAAAGCAAGAAGTTTAGTGCTCTTCAATGTTGCCAAGGCATCAGCAATCAACTGTGAACAGCTGGGATGTCATCACTGAAACACAGCAAACTATCTTATGCCCATACTGAGTCACTTTCGAATGTACTTTCCTGACCTCTCCCTTTTCTTCTTTTCAAGCAAGATTAGCTCCCAAATGATAAAATTTATTCTAAAAGGTCAAGTTTGTTTTTTAACTTATTTGATGTATTTTTCACTTTTTTAATTCCACCAAACAGCCTATCAAAATCAATGCATTTGTAATGATCACAAATCCATGGTAAAGTGACTCTGGTTTGACTTACTACAGAAAATCTGTCCAAAGCATCCCATAAAATACTCTTCTCCCAGCCCTTTCATCATTGTTCAGGGCTGTATGGAATGAAACTTGCATCATTCAAGTCTCCTGCAGGATCCCATATGAAGATCTTACTGCAGCAGGTATAAAAACCAACAGCCTGTGACCTAACAGCCTACAGTTACATTGACAAGCAAAAGATATAACCTCAAACCTGCTTACCAACCTGAAGAGGATACTATATCTTTGCTTGACATAAACAACTTTTAATCACAGTTACAGTGGAAAGACTAATAGTTACCTAGAAAAGACATAAGACACCTAAAATGTCCTTTCCAGCAGGTAAGTCTGACTTACTTGAAAGTGCTTCTCTCTGATCACATAGTAAACATGTTTTTCACACTCAGTTTTACCCTTTTAGTCCTCTTTCAGAGGAAACCTTCCATTAAACATTGAAAAAATAATAATAATAATAAAATCAAGTATATAAGCTTCAAAAATAAATTTTCTTCCAAATTTCATGCTATCATAAACTCTCACAGTGGTTCTGTAGTCTCTGCAATACACTTTTTTGTCTGTGCATTAAGGATGATTGTGAGGAGAGATTCAGTTCAAGATCCACAGTGCTACCACGGTTATGCTGACCACCACCACCTTCTGCCAGCACCACTAGAAACCTCTACAGATGCTTGACACCAAGCGGATGGTGTGACCACACAGCAAACAAAACACACCAGTGCAGAAGGACTCTTCTCCAATAGAAGTGTATTCTCCACTAACTGTGGTGTGGACTTTGAATTACATAGCGGTGGAAGGCCTGAGAACACTAGAAATGAAGACATTGGTTGAGAGCTGAAATTACCACCGATTTCCAGCAAAGAGAGAGACTTGGGAACTAGCCAGTTTTGAAAGGGCTGGTTCTTTTGTAAGCAAGAGAAGTAGAACAATGCCAAAAAAATATACCCATTGAGCCAAGAAGGCAATAAAAACTGCTTGGCACAAATGCAAGACTCCCAGAAGCGGTGACAGAAGAGCAAAGGAAAGGCAGTGTTACACACTGTTTCCAGGGGGACCTCTCTTGCTGCGTAAGACCTGTGAATAAGAAATTAATTTTCTGAAGTCCATGATTCTTTGCTTTCCTGACAAGTGGTCCCTGATAAGGGTAATTAGAAAATTAAAGCCTCATCTCATCACTAGATAAGGGCAAGGTATATGTGAGACAGATTAAAATAATGAGCATAGAGAACAGGTTGGCTATGCCTGGGCTAAAATCCTTGTAATGATGTTCTCTCAGGCTGCACTTCCACTTCTGAAATCAGAGGCTAAGCCTGCTTGCAGGCATGCAAGTCTGTTCAGAAACCCAGCAGCCCAGATCTGCTTAGCAAGAGCAAGGTGCTGATAACCCTATTTTTGTGTGAGGTTCTTGCAATTTCTATTAAAAGAGTTCCCACTTTTCACAGACAACTCTTAAGATGCTGTGCCTCCCAGCACTTGACCTTATCTGTGCCACTCATATTCTTCTTTAGCAACTTCTACAGCACCCATGTTATGTACCGGTGATCTCTGGACTAAGATCCTGGTTCCACCATCTGGGGGCCAGGTTTCTTCTATTCAAGATCAAGCACAACCTGATGTGTAATAGAGAGGTCCTCTGATAGGAAGCAAAACTAACCACAGTCTACACCTATGGGTACACAAGCCTGTGGGATCCAGAGACTGGATCCAATCACAGCATGTCTATCCCAGTGATTGCAACCCAGACTTATTTCATTTTAATCATAGGCAAAATTCAATTACCCTGTACAACAAAACACAGTGCATGTTGTGTGCCAATAACACAAGTATTTATGAATCAGCGCCAGAGCAGGGAAGTGGGATTGTTGCTATTAGCAGTCCTAGAAGACAATCATTGTTTTACATTTAACCAGGCTGTTAGCATCAGCTATATGTGCAATTTTGGTTGTCCAAGCTAGTCCAAAGTTATGAATTCAAATAACAGACACCAGCCTCTGCAATGTTTTAGTCTAAAGCATGTGCATACACTCAATACTTTGAGAAGGCAGTGATACATCAGGCTAACGGAGTGACAAATTAAGCTTCTAATTTCACAAACTCCTTCTGTAAACTGCACCACAGAGTAGAAGAGTTGGCTTCCTCTACTAAAGACCTGAAATGACATCATGAAAGCCTTTCACTACCACATTAGCAGAATTAGGAAAGAAATGTGAAGTACATATAAATATTGTTAGTAAAACACTGAACTCAGTCTTAAGGCCCAAGGTTTGTAGACCACAGAAATAAAGTAGTATACAATCCTTCTTATGGTCTGATTACCTTAGTGTTGTCTTCAGCTATAAATGAGTTCTAGAAGCTGCCACTCCCCTCTTTCATCCAACCTTCTGCTTCTGTTCCCACATGCTGGAATAGCATCTTCTCACTTAAGACAGCTGTACAATAAACTAGGCTACTGTCACAGTCAGAATTTAAAACAGAACTAAGCACAAGAAAGCCACAACAAACAAAGAAGGGTTATTTTAATGCTCAGATCAGGTCTGTGTTCCAACCCACTCTCACTCCTAGTTGCACTAAGGCAATGGAAAATATAGCAAGCTGCAGGGATGTGTGGGAATGAACAACCCTAAGTGCTGGAGAACTGGCAGTTCTTATGTTACCTTTTGTTTCTCCGGTATTACAAGAAAGCTTTACTTCCCATACCAATAAGAGACTGCCAGCAGCAGGAACCAAAACAAAGACACCACTAAACAAAACTAGTATATGAAAGTGAAGGGGATGAGCAGGATATAATCTTTAAACTGTCTCTTCCTCACAAATGTTAAACTGATCTTTCAATTATTGATAACTCACTTTCTCAAGTGACCGTTAAACTGGAAGCTGCCCAAATCTGTATTTATATTTAAAGATGACAGCCAATGAGAAGTATGCTCACAGTCTTACTCAAAAACAGAAGCAAGCAGGTCCTATGCAAAGCGATTTTGCAATCTGGGACTGAGGGGACTTGCTGTTTTCCACTATAATTAATCTAACTGAAAACCAGCACTAAGATTAAACCTACTATTTAAAATCGACAGCCTCATATTAAAATATCATTTATACCAGTACATTAAGGGAAAATGAAGCTTTTGCAAATGCCTTTGCTTAACATGGCAGTGACATATTCAGCGTAAAGTAGAGTTTTATCTTGTTATATAAAACAAACGCAACTTGTATAACATCACTCCAAATACTAAATTATTATGAAAAAGAGCACGTGAGTATGCAGACTTGAATTCAGAAATTAAAAACAGTAACAAATGATACCTCCTGAACTTAAATTAACTGAACAAAAATTCTCTGTGGCTACATGTCAGCAGCTTCACCAGACAGCCTTTCAGTTGTGAAGGCTGGGGGAGGAAGGTAAGGTATTGCATAATGTAAAAATAAAAGTCTTCTCTTGTGAAAGCCAATACATCATCTTAAGATAGAAAAAATGGTCCCTAAACATCCGCAACTACAATCGGTAATTGTCATTAAAAGCTCTCATTATATAGAGTAAGTGTAATTAGAGCATCTTGCCCGCATAGGGTGCAGCACACAGAGAATGCTAGAAGGATTCATAAATTAATGCCAAATAAGTCTCATTCTCATCTACCACACAATCTGCTGTAAAAGAGAAAAATTGTATTTACACACATTAAGGCAAAGCCCACTGGCCTCTACAAAATTAGCCTAAACACAAAATGTAGTTATTTGAGGGACTCCCTATTTCATTATGTGTCTTAGGAATAAAGGGATGAAGTTTGCCATCAATAACACTGAACATATCTGCTGAACCCCGCAGATTCCAGGGCATTAATAATTTAAACTCTTATGGGAATTTTGTCATGGTGGAGATAGGACTTGTCTGCAAACGGAGCTCAGGGGATGTTCAATATGATCTATTCTAGTATACACACACAATTGCTACATTTATCATGATGCAGAGGAAAAGAATGGTTCTTTCTTAAGGACTTCAGGAATCTGCTTCTGTAATTTACACAATAAAACCTCTGAGTATTTCTAATAAAAAATCCCAGGTTCTAAAAAGATACTGTCATAAGAATTATACTGAAAAGGTTTCTTCTTTTCACATTTCTATTACTCATGCATGTACCATGGTGTTCAGCACATTATAAAATCAAATGGGAATCAGCAATCCAGCTGATAGTAGTATTGTCTATACAAGGTGCTACTGTAAATATGGATACTGTATGAGATTATGGCCTAAGCAGATAAAGCTGTATGCTTGACTCAAGTGCAAATCTAATAGTTCTGTATATAAACCAGTCAGTTCTGTTCATGATTACTAGATCACAGTGAGAAAAATACTCTTTGCACATGCCAATGGTAAGCACAGAAACAACGCATTCTTTTGAGACACTTATGGTATTTAATACAGACTGAATTTGGACATTTGTGCACAGCTAATCTAAGGTAACTCCAGGTACAGATATTTATACTGTAACAAGTATATCTGTGTTTGAATTTAAAGTAATGATTTACACTATTTTGCTCTAGAATGGAAGTAAGCTCATACAGAATTTAAAAAAATGAGGTAAGAAAAAACTTATTTCATAACAAGGTTCTAATACTTAAAATACAATTTTCAGAAAAAAACTTCAAAAACCATTTCTGTCTGCATACTATTAATACACCCACACTGCACCTTCACTATGCCAGGCATGTACAACTCAATGCGCACCACAGTTTGCAAGTGGCAGAAAGACTAATGCTCCATTACAAAGGCAAGGTGCTAAAGCAGCTAACACAGTACTCATACACCCAGGAAAGTAGCTCAAAAAATTCTTGAATTTGCTAAATCTCCACTGAAATAACATTTCAGTCAATGATTGTATGGATATCAGAAAGAATCTTAATGGCACAAGGTGTGCCTCAGCATCTTTGTCCTGCTGATGAGCTTTTCACCATGATTTAAGATATATCCTGTAAAACCTGGAGGATAGCACCCAAAGGCCCTACAAGATTACTGTCCGATTATCCATGAAAACTAACTCCCTATGAGATCAGGTCAAGAACTTCATCATATAATATCATAAACAATTATTTTTATATTGGGGTATTTGTAGCATAACCAGCCTGTAAAATCTAATTCAGAAGTTTATCACTATAGCAGCTTTCACTTGATGTTAACACCCTGAAGAGTGATGTTCCCATCTCAGCTCAAACATGTTGTGTTGGTGTTGGCTCTCACACAATTACTTGGATGAGGCCTCCTGTATTTCTGATGACAATTAGGAACCATGGGAGCGAGAAAAACAGATAGGCAGAGGATGTGGCAATCATGCAGAGGGAATGTGCACAGGACAGTTGTGGTGCGTGTACCCTCCACCTGAAAAGGAGCTCTCAGGCAGGGGACCTCTATCCAGCCTAACCCAGAACTTGCTGTTTTTCCTTCTGCATTGTCGTTTTGTATGCACCAAAGCCAGCACAATCCAAGCACTCCCCAGAGATCTGCTGATCCTCTCTTGATTATGCTTCTCCAATATATCATCTTAATTTAGACTTTGCACTCCCCAGGGCTCTCCTTTCCCAAAACCCTTCTCTACCACAAACCTCTTTTTAATCTGCTTGGATATGTCAGTGTTTGACTGAACTCTGATGACTGCTGGATCTCTCTCTGGCTAGTTCTCCAAAGGGAAAGAAACTACTCCTTACTCTGACAGGGCTTTAAGAAATCCATACACCAAACATATAACCAAAAATTTACCTGGACAACCTACAGACGGTGACTACGACTGTGGCAAAACAAATGCCTAGAAATCTTAATCTGTATCACTCAAATCTAGAGTGCTTGAACAGCTTTATAAAACAGACTGATAAGATTTCAGTGGTTTTTCTATCAGGGATGGCTTTTTCTGCCCCTAAAAGAAAGCACAATAATTATCTGAAAGAACCTGCAGAGGGTTCTTAACAGATTTTAAAATAATTCCAACAGCAAACAGAACAAAATATACCTCTTCCCATATATTACAAATGATATAATTTTCTGTACATTATTTGGTAACAGTGGATCAAGATGTTCTCAACACAAGTTCAGCTGCCACTGGACTATGCTGTTGTCTGAATTTGCGTAACAATTTTAATGTCAAGAGTTAAATCAAATTGAAAAATAAAAAAGAAGCCAGTATAATGCTATGCAAGCATTTATGGTGCAATAATTATGCCACAGCTTGGCGTAGCAGGATCCTGATCATATATTTTTCCAAATGTCTTCAAAGTATCCCATTTTGACCTTTACGAATGGGGGGAGGGTCAGCCCTCTGCTAACTCTGCTTCAGGGTAAGCAAACTGTGATAGTAATGATGAAATTCTATTTTAGTTTTCTGACTTGAATATGCATGCACATTGATCAGATTTGGGAACTGGAAGACAAAAATGGCAGACAGAACAGCTGTGCTGGGAAGCCCACACTGTAATTGGAAGAGGACAAAGGGAAAAAGGGCAGTAAAAGCCATACTTCCACTTGTATTAACCGAGTGACTAAACTAAGTGATAAGGCAGTATTCTATAAATACTAGGCTTCATCTAGATTTTATTATTTTACAAGCTGTTTATGTTACAGTGATGCTCAGCTTGTATTTTAACTCCCTACTAAAAATATGGAAAGATGATAATAAATACGTTTCACATGTAAATTCATGTAACAGTTCTTTCTTGGGGACACAACACAGCCTGTAAAATGAAGCATCCACGTAAACTGAACTATGTAGTCTTTTTCTCTGGTTTAATTTGCCTTCAAAATAAGGAAGATGGATAGAAGCTGTTTCTCAGAGTCAATGACCAGAAAAATCTTACTGACATGCCATACATGAGTTAAGGCTAGAGTAAAATTCACAATGTTATTTTGCTAATTCCTTCATTATAGTGCATTATCTGTATTGCAAATGCACCAAGTGATCGTTCTGGGGACTTTATACAACTTCATATGATTTTACACCCACTGTAGGGAACTCAATCCTAGGACAGGGAAAGATACTATGACCATCGCTGAAGGAACAAAAACATGTATCTAAGCACCAGTTACCAGAAATGAGTGAGAAACAGAGCTCGGCCTAGGTGCCTATGGGTAGAGATGTGTGAAAAACAGTGAAACATTTGAGATTTATTTGTTGTTCTTATGGGAAAAAAATAAATACATGCAAAACACAGCTATTTATAGCCTTTTCAAATTTGAAGTGACTGATATACCAACTGCATGCTGTCTATCTCTTAGGAGGCATTGGAGAATCCCTTGAGTATATGTTCCACTCATTACAACCAAGCTTTCTCAATCCTATACAGGATATTTACAGACTATGGACTAGTACCTCTAGTCAGAGCACAACTGCTGCCAGTGCAAATATCACTCCACATAAGTTGAGAGATAAAACAATACTGTCTATTAAAAAAAAAATATTCTTTCATGACAAGATACTTTTAGAACTAGCAGATTTGGGAAATATTAAGAAAGTATCCACAGCAAAACCTGTCATACCCTTGCAGTCATTCTAGGTTATGGAGGACAGCACCACGTCCCAGTTATTGTCTCCCCTGCTAGCCAGATGCTAGGCAGAGATCCTGCCACCTTCTTCTCAAAACAGCTGCGAGTAAGAAGAAAATTGACTGTCCTTCATGCTGAGCAAGGGCCTCAGTACTGCTCCTCACTTTCCTTAAGAGATTGTATCTCCCAATCCACTTCCAATTCTAATTTATCTGAGAATTAGACCTCCTACAGATTGATTACTAGCTCCAGGCACTTGATAAGTCATGACAAAATTAAATTCACAGGCTAGTACAGTTTATTAGCAGGTTACTGAGTTGCTGGAAGGAAAGAAAATACCCTTACTCATCTCCCAGTTCCCTCCTACCAAAAAACCTAACATACTTCACATCATCCACGTAAAAAAAAAAACCAAAAAAAAAACATAAAAAACACCACAAAGCCACAAAAGAACAACAAATAAAGGAGGAGAGAGGAAAGACACCCAAGTAACTCACAACTCCTCATCACCCAGTGACTGATGCCCAGACCATACTTGAACAGTGATCAGTGCCTCCTGGCCAGCTCCCTCAAGTTTATACACTAAGAATGACATGCTGTTGTATGGAATACACCCTTTGGCTAATTTGGGTCAGGAGTCCTGTCTCTGCTTCCTCCCAGATTCTTGTGACCCTCCTCATTGACAGAGCATGGGAAACTGAGAACTCCCAGATTTGGGTAAGTACTACTCAAGCAACCACAGAAACACTGGAGTGGTATCTACATTATTCTCAAACTAAAGCCAAAATACAGCAGTGTACCAGCTACTAGGAAGAAAATTAACTCTATCCCAGCTGAAACCAGGAAACCATGAAGCATAATGTCCACCCAAAGACTATGAAGTCCAGAAAAGATCAACCTGTAAATTAACACCTTACACTACTACAACAGGAGTGTGCTGAAAGATCAAGCACAAAGTTTGTACTGTCTGAGGACTTGTACAGCAACACTAACATTCAGTCTCCTTAATTTATAGAAATTGTATTTACCCTCAACAGTGTTTGCACTGTATGTTCCTGCAAAACACCTAATTGGCAAATAAGCTTACATTGTTGATTTATCTAGCTGCATTATGTACTCGCTTTCCACAGCAAAACTTCCACAATGAAGTAAATTCTGTCAGTAGCTCATCATGTACCATTAAAAAGATTACAGGAAAAAAAAAGACCATCATAAATGCACAAGGGCCTTCTCCCTAACTGCTACACAATCTCACACAATACAATTAATAATTTAACTGAAACTTCACATATGCAGGGTACTGCAAGTAGACCAGTGGCATTTTCACTTCAAATTTATATACTCTTTAGTCAGTATACTTAATCTGCATTTCTAACACCTGCTTCAGTCGGCTGTGAAGTGCAATGTTATCTATAAAATTTTCTTTCATCTTTGTACTATCCATCTAACAAAAAATTACGATCGTGGATAATTATTTGACTTTAAAAAGGATACGGAACTTTCACATTTTTTTGATCATTTCTTGAAAGACGTACTCATATATTTGACACTCCATTTTATTAAAAGGTTTGAGGTTTTTAAAAAAACCTGGCTTTCACATTATTCATGTTATCTAATCCTATGTAATATAGCTCTCCTTCAAATAGTTAACACTCACTTTCCATACAGTAGTAAAAATGTGGGAAAGAAACTAGACTACCACTAAGCAATGAGGCACCATGAGGTGTGTATTTTCAGGCTATTAGCACATGCCCCAAATGCACCTGGAGGAATAAGCTACAATGACTTTTCTACTCAGGTGAGTATCAACACTGGCATCTGTATCAGTACCACACTACAAAGTGACACCCCACCTTCATATATTAAGATACAAAATTCTCTCACTGACACAGTGTGGTCACCAAATTTCGATACAATTAAAAAGAGTTCTTTTTATTTGAAGAAAAAAAAAACCACAAATTTTCAAATTCTTCACCCTGTCGCAGCTCATATATAGTCTGTACAACATGCTGAGTTTTTTCATAGATAAAGTCAGATGACCATCTAGCCTGATCTTCTACCAGCTAACAGGGAAGGGGCAGCATTAACCGTTCTTTCAACAAGCCCTTACACTGGAGTTGATGATGTAGGTGCCTTCAGAAAATATTTTAGAAAAGGAATTTTGTGATACAGGCTTTTTAAAAAGTAGAAGCAACAAATAAACTTATCAGTATATGAAAGTAACCAGCAATAAGTGGGTGGAGAATGGGAATGAAGGAGGAGGAAAGAAGACGCTAGGAAGCACACACGAGTCATGCAAGAAAGATGATAAATTGTCTGAGTAAGTCTCCAGGAAGATGAGGGAATTAAATATGGTTTGGGTTGGGGTTTTGGGGTGCTTTTTGTTGGTTGTTTTTGTTTTTACATAAAGCAAAACAAAAACTTTATTCAACTGACAGAACACTGTTAAAAGAAGCCAGATGAGAGATCATCAATTAAAGTATTTCCTTCCTTTCCTTCACAATAACTGGTATTTCCAAACATGTGAATTAAGGATGAAAGCTGAGGGTTGTTTTGATACTTCAGAAAACACTAAGACAAAATAATAATGAAGGAGCCTCTCAGCAATAACACACATACAGCCATGCAAAAAAAAAAAAACTACTGTTGTCCCATACTGAAGGGTCATGATGGTTTCCCAAAAGTGCATTTTAAAAGGCTAGCAGCAAAAAATAACATGAATTTCTGAAGGAAGCTCCAACCATGCCTTCTAACTGAGTTAAAGACTTTGCAAAAGCTTTTGACCTAACCTCTGGCAGTTGCATTAAGACAGTATTTGTCACCCTGACAGCAAGAGGAATGGCTTTCCAGCCACTCAACTTACAGTAATAACGATGTCCCACTTGTTTTTATCTCAAGAGACTGAGGGCTGCCGATTCGCAGACTGCTGAGTTTTGATCAGGCACTGCCATGTCTGATAGAGAAGAGCCACAGAATAAAAACATCGAAATCCAGGCAGAGCTTTAACCTGTTCTGGGCCAAAAATCAAGAAGCTTAATAAATTAATGTATTTTGGATTAGAAGGTTTGCATAGAACAACACAGCACTAGTATTGCTGTTTGTAACAGGATGTCATGAAACATGCATTCTGCCTTCTGGAATTCAACTCCTGCTAGCTGTCAAATCCACATTTGGCAGACACAAGGAGAAAGAGGTCCATGCTCCATTCTGGTGTGGTGCCTGCATGTAGGTGACTCTTCAGCACACCAGATTGTATTTTATAGCATATGCAGATGCTAGGTAAAACCAGCTCCTTCTTGCAGCAGCCCTAGTTCAAAGTGCCAGTGAAGCAGAAGACAGGGGTTTAAATACTCCTGTTCCAAATGAAGAGATGATTTCTCTCCACTCCCCCTCACACACTCTTCTCATGCAGGTGACTAAAAGCTGCAGCACAGAGGAAAGATCATTGAACCATTTCCATCAGATGCTAAAACGCTGGGAGAGAACATTAACAGTTGATTCCAAAAATGTTTTCATTTCATTTTGATGAATTTTTTAAAGGGAAGGGAGAAAATTACATATTTTGTGCATTCCCAAATCTTTCTGCAGGGAACATTTACCTTTAAATCAGGCCAAATTACTACATGTTTGTGTACAACCACAGCCCTAGAGGAACGCAATTTTGCTTCTTCTGGTGCTAAAAGATACTACAAAAAGGGTAAAATAAAAAACAAATTGTCTTTCATACTGCCTCCCTTCTCAATTTCTCCTTCAACCCACTCAATATAAAGAAATGCAAGCACATTTTCCCACAGACACAAGTAATTATCTGCAAGAATTGTAAATCTTGTTTTACAAATAAATTGTTCAATGTTTTGTAGTAAAAGTTGTCACCTTTTTAAACAAAGCATGGAAATATTTCTCCAAACATTTGTCATAAATCAGTAAAGCAGTTTTTTAATGAAATCATTTTTAAAAATAATTTCAAGTATCTGATATGACATCATTCCATGATACAAGCATCAGTGACTTAACCAGAAATAGGACATCCTGATCATACTTTCTAACAGAACTAGTGAGAAGTCCTCCTGTTAATTTTATTTACTTTCTATTGGAGTAAAAGGACAGGAAACAGTTGCAACACAGAAGACCAGAAAACATCATAAACCAGTACCTGGCCTTTTTCAACATTATGATCTGCACATAAGTTCTGCAACTGTTTTTTCTCCCCCAAGTCCTGACCATTAACAGAAAGTAAGCAAAACCAGAAAAAATAGCCCAAAACAAGCATATTCTTTTGCCAAAAATTATGTATTTTCACAGTAAAGAGGACAATGATGAATTTTAGAAATTATGAAAAAGTAAAGGGGGGGAGGTACTCAACATACTATCTCAGAGGCAGTCATCAAGCAAGTTACCACACCAAGCAAGAGCACTAGATAGGGTTGCTGACAAAAAAGTAAATGTAACCTACAGTTAAGCTGCCATATAAGGAAGTAGAAAAAGAAGAATACAAATATATTTACCTTTTAAAATACAGTATTTTATCATTAGAGAATACAAAGTGATATCTTTCATGGCCTACTTATTGGTACCTTTAAATAAACTTTTTTTCCTTTTTTGAAGAACTGGCTGCTTGAGTCCTGTAAGTCTGATAGAGATGAATTAAATGGTCAGTAGCAAAAGCTAATGGGAAAACTAAGAAAGCACTGAGACCAGTTACAGCCCATATAGTTTATAAACATTTGACAACTAATAGTTTCTTTTTTTTTTTTTTTTTTTTTTATGTAGATTTCAATGCATTTTTCTCTTTGACATTGAAAAAAAAAAAAAAAAGAGACTCATCATTGGCCTTCTAGAGGATACATTTTTCTGAGAACTTTATAGCGTATTTTCTTTCATCTTCAGGTTACTGTTACCTACCCTCCATCTCCCTAACACTTCAAAGATAAACAACAGCAGGGCTGTTATCTGTTAACTGGTTCTCAGACAGTCTGCACTGGCTAGCCATGTCAATCCCTACTGACTTTACTGGTCTTTTCAAATCTGACAGACCATACAGTAGATGCTGTAATAAGGAGATTTTTCAGTTATCCCCAACCTGATTCCTCTCAGTCCCTTGGGAGCAAGATCTCATTTACTTCTTTTTAACTTCCTGGTTATTGCACCAGGAATACATATACTATACACTTCTTCTATTGCAACAGAAGAATATATACTTCTTCTATTTTAAAAATGGCTGGAGGGACTGAACCGGGGGGCACAAAGATGGAATGAATGAGTGACTACTGGGATGGGTGCACATGCCTAGCCATCCCTCAAAATCATGTTATCAAGGGCTCCTTTCTTAAGCCCACAGTAATAGGTCCTCATCACAGTGAGCTTTGTGCCTTGCTTGTACTAAAATGGAACAAACTTACTCAAATTTAGGTATTAAACTGAGCATGCTGTACACTGGAAGCACAAATACACAGTAACAGTGAAGGCCTATGCATTTTCAGATGTTGGAAGATATGAAAACTGCTGGTGATGCCCAAACTTGCATTGAGATTTTAGATAACGGTAGCAGAAATCAAAATGAGGATGTTAAATAACAGTAAGTCAAGCACCAGGCATAAAATAAGAGAAAGTTACAGTAAAGCATCATAAGTGGATCCCAAGACTATTTAAATTCCACAGAACCCAAACTCTTCCTGCCAGGTATCTGGTCTAAAGACTCACTGTTGCTGATAGCTGCCATCCCCTTCCACTCATGCAAAACCCCATCTTTCAAGGCTGAGGTGGCTTCCCAAGTGGCTGATTAGCAGGGAGAACTTGCTCAGGATTTTGAGAACTACTCGAATCAAATTTGGAGCACGGTCCAGCATCAACACTGTACTGCTTCAAAGAGGAAGAGGAGACCTCTTCTAAGTGTGAGGTGGTACACCATAAAGCAGCTCCTCTGTGAAATTAAACAAGACTGAATCTGGAATTCAACACCTGTTGTGAACAGACTTCCTGGCAAGATCTTTTTGTAAACAGCTAGCACAGTAAAAAGGGAATCCCAGATGACTATTTTGCCCCTTTCATACTGTAAAGACACAATTAAGAGGGGACAAGGGGGTAAACAAACATTTGCCTGGGTTTAGAAAAATATTTACAATATTTGTGCTAGAAATATTTAAGCCAGATAAGAATATTTATCCTAGAAATAACAAATACAAAAAAAGTGATAATAATAAAAAAGAAAAATAAGAAAAAGAAAACTAAACCATTCAACATCCATTAAGGTAAAATAAAGTAAATAAATTCAGCCAATTGGTTATTTCCATATGTGTGGATTTCTTTAAATAGTAATGAAATCATTGCTAAAAAATCTATTGTTATTAAAACAAAAAAGTTGTCTCAGCCTACCAAAATTAGATTTGTAAGTTGCTGGTCATTCCCATAATTAAATCTGTGTCACAAATTTGCAAGAAAAATGGACACTATGACTAATGCATTTACTTGCTGCACAAGTGCTGTCAGGCTGTGTAAATCATTATGCCTACTAAAGCAGAGTAGGTAAGAATTCCATACATTTTCATTAACCAACTAGGCTTTGCATGTATATGAGAAATCAACTTTTATATTCCCTGCTAGCTTTAGCTTTCATTTGGAAAACAATATAACTAAAAACACTAGCTTTGATTTGATCAGCCAAAGTGGCTGCTTCCAAAAATTGAGTTTTGAACAATATGAACTATCTCTATTGCCTTCAGAAGACAGTCAGATAAAATAACAAACCATACATACTTAATTTGGACAAAGGAGATTAGTGAAATGATAGGCAATTAGAAGAGGTTCCTTCCAAGTGAGTTATATGGCCTGAACACATGACTTATTTCATCCCATAGGTTTTGACAAAGAAAGTTAACCTATTCCTAGACAGCATTGGAAGAAGTCCCAACCAAAACATCTATTCTTCGCCACCCTTTGCTCTGTTTTCTCAGGAGTGCAATGTCCACTAGAGCAGAGTCCTCTGAGTCCTCTTTTCTCCTGTCGATTTCATGTCACCACAGTTTTTCACATCTTGGTTACAGTTCTTTGTTTAAGGTGAACCTGATGGCAGTTCCTTTCACACTTACTGTTCATAACCCCAAGGCACCAAAGAATAAGACAACTGCCTCACATCACAATCTGGACACTCTTCTGTTTCCAAGCCCACTCTCTCAAGCAGAAAGGAGATTAATGTGTGGAAAAGAAAGATTAGACAAGACTGTTTCTAGTCTAGCAGTGCAGAGCATTTTGAGGACATTCTCTTCTAGGCTTTAGGCCCTCTCCTTCTTCCATGCAGATGGCACTACATTGTCACTGTAAACTGAGCTTAGCTCTCAATTGAGTACGTGTCTCCACTTCAGTGCAAGAACAGCTTAATGATGGGCTATGCCTTGGTGAACTTAAAGTCGAACGAGCTGAGCCACTGAAGCAAACACCATGGAACTACCATCAGTGAAACATGTTTTGCAGTATCCTGCCTGTTGCTCTGCCCTTTAGACATTAACAAGTGCTGTTTTTCTGTTGAAGCACAACTTTTAGAAGCAGACTAGAAAGGCTTAGGAAACACAGTAATGCATACATTATTAAGAATCTCAGCAGACCCATACTTAACATCCCAAACAATTTATTTAGCCTTGAGGTGTAAAATTAGCCTCTCCCACACAGTGCTTTCTATCTCTCAGCAGATCTTAGTATACATTTACTTTACAGTAGCAACCCTGCTGATAACCAACCAGCCAGTATCAGTAAAATGCTATCAGATTTTTATTAAAGCCCCATTAAAAGGAAAAACTGAAATCACTTATTATGTTCCACAATTATTGTAAACCAAACTGTTTAAACAAGGGGAGGAGATAATGATATTAACTATCCAACTCAAAGCAATCCTCAGTGGTATGATTCTAAATATTCTCTTGGCTGAAAATTATGTAAATTGAATTCATCTATCGTTAGTTATTACTAATCTAGCTACATAAAAATACTTTAACAATTAGTTCTTTAAAATACTGTGCTTTAATTAGACCCAGGACATTATTAAAGTAAGTGTAAATATGAATATATAATTCCATGCATTGTTTTGCCTGTATATTTATAGGAATATGGGCTTTGGTGGAGTTTAAAAGGAATTACTTTGTGATTGGGCTAATATTTTTTGTAAGTCTCCTTATCAGTGAAAACACCTCCTGATGCTTAATATAAGTGTGCTTCTGCTTATCAAGACATATTTGGCAATTCTACATTTTGCTTACCACAATGTGTTCCATTTCATCTAAATAACTCATCTCAGTATCATACTAAAATTAGGCTCTTTTCCTTCAGACATTTTGTCCCATGGCTTATTTTTTTCTCAAGGCTCATTTTCTAGTCTATAAAAATGAGTAAAGAGTTAAAAAAAAAAAAAAAAAAA
>JASSUY010009187.1:0-29600 GCA_032466535.1 Forpus xanthops | reverse complement strand
TCAACCTGTGGGAGTTGCATTCTTTTGATTCTCCTCCCCATCCCCTCGGACTGAGGAAGAAAGAGGGGGGAGTGAGTTGAGAGAGCGGCTGCATGGGTTTGAGAGCCTCAAACCATGACAGTTCTTTTTTGAACGACTGCTGCTCCTGAACCCATGACAGATGTCAGTGGTCATATCAAGAAAGCAAACAAAATTAGAAGTCAGACTAAGGAAAATAACATCAAAAAACTGTAGTTTGCTACTTCCAGTAAAGTAAAAGCTCCCCTTCCTGGGAAACTTTCTGGGCTATTTGTGTAGTTTGTACATGACCACAGAACCTGACACCATAATATATATGTATTTGCAGCTCCTCATGCAGCCAGTGCTTTGCAGAAAAAAACATATTGTCATAGTCTTAAATAAGAAACAAGACTTAAAGAAACAAGCTAGAAATTTTGACTAGCTTGGCCAAACTAATGTAAAAAGTTGGAGGCAGAAAAAGGATCAGTACCTCAATTCTCTTAGTGTTGCACTGCTCTTCCAGAAGGCAGTGATGAAGGGGCACTTTGTAGGATATCTGGAAACCTGTAAAGTGAAAAGGAAAAGAAAATGTTTAGAAAACCAAGCTGGAATTCATCCTTTGCAATTAGAGAGGATGTTTGTTCCTCAGACTGGCTCATAGAGCTACAACTTCCCGTTGACACTCTTGGATATTCTGGAGAAAATCGATTCAATGAAAGCTTTCATCTGAACTCTTATCCATTTAAATCACTACATTTCTTCACGTTCTTCTGTGGAGTAATATTGTACCAATGCAGAGTAATATAGTTTGGCCTCTGGATTGCTCCAGGAGCTTTCAGAATGGTTATGAGCCAGTGTTTCTACTTCTAAGGTCTGTGAGAGTCAGGATAATTATCAGCTTAGGTGATTCTGTTATTGCAAAAGAACAAAAAAACTCACTAAGTTTGCACCTTTTAACCAGAAAGTACCCTTCAAAAGCATTGCAGTTTGTGGTAAAAATAAATATGTCTATTTTAATCTATTCTCTTGGATTTTTTGAGTTATATAGTAGAATGTATAGTACTGTATCTGGCCATAATGGTAGAATGAAAAGCAAAAAAACTACTAGGATATTTTTCTGCTACATTTTTTTACTACTGGAGAGGTTACAGTATTAATAAACCATCTCAATGGCATTGTCTCACCTGTAATTAGGTCTTCAATTTTGGTTATTTCTTCAAATGTCTGACACTAATAAAGGGATATATTGAGCAAAGAGGCAAACTGTAAAAATATAAACATTTAGATAATTTTGGTCTTATATGTGGATAGATAGGAAAGAATCAGATGATTGAACTTGTGCAGCAATGACAGAAAAGAAAGCAGTAAATGAAATTCTAAGTGCTATATATTACTTACCAAGAGGTAAACTCTGAGATCATATAAACTTTCTTAATGTAAGAGGGAGAAAACATCCAATAAAACTGAAAGTGTTCTCCTTTCAAGCACATAATAAAACATAAAATTATACATCTTATCTCCCACCTCCTTCTCACACTATTAACCTCTGGAACTCAATGCTAGTCACTGTTGGGACTCTAAAGAATAAAGGTTTGCATAGAAAGTAAGAGCATCTACTGTTAAGTGTATAGTGGCAGCTTCATATGATGCTCACATTTCATGGAGTTAGCCAGCCACATACTGGACTTAGAAAAAAACTCTGTGCCACATTGTCTCTTCTGAGATGTCTTTGTGTCTTTCTTGGAAATGCTAGAGACAAGAAAATTCCTGGTTTTTTTTTTTTTTTTATCATGCCAAGGTCTGTAATGAGGTTGCAACATCTGAAGCATAATAAAATTGTTTTTCTGCATTCAAAGGAATTAGCAATATTGCACAGGATCCCTGCACCCCTGGGAATATGAATAATTTCATGGAATTCAGGTCTTCTGTTAAAAAATTAATTTTTCCCAGCATTTTCCTCTCTAGCACTGCCTTTTACTGGAGGTTATATTTGCAGATGGGAAGAAATCCATGAATGAAAAGATGAGAGGCGATGTTTGAGTTTAGTCTTGCCACTGTATTAATACAGTCTCTTTGGCTCACACATAAGTAGATGAGTCCTTCAGTACTCTCCAAAATGCATCATACTATATTCCCAGCAAATAATCTCATATGAAATCATGATCAGGTAAAATTATTCTCCTTCTGCCTGCTGGTTTTGCTGTCAAATTTAGTGTGTGCTGCAACCAGGGGCCTGGGGAATGAACATCCTATAAACACTTCCAAAAGAGCTGGCAGGGAGGAGGAGGATACCTTGTGTTGTAGTTAAACAGCACTTGTTATTGAATAATTTAAAGATTTCCCAGTTTTCAGAAGCTTTTAGTTACCGTGTTTCATTATGACATGATATATACATACTTGTACACCAGGTCACGTCAGCCAAAGAAATGTCATGTCAGTACCTGCAATATCTGAATGGAAACTAATCTGCTAATGTCGTGTAATGAGGTGTTAGGTCACTGGTGCAGCATAAGGAGGCCTGTGCCACAATGACTTTGACTTTACCTTTTCCTGCCATTGAGGAAAGAGAAGCAGTGGCAGGCATCGGGTTGCATGTTTCCCCTCCATCCTCCTGCCAGCCCTGAGGGACTCATGCTTGGCAGGGGTAGCTGCTGAAGCAGCTGCCTGCTTCACATGAGGGAGAGGGCAGATGCAGGAATGTCTGCAGAAATCCATAAATGTCCTGGAGTGAGTGCCAAGGGGTAGTCCTCTTTGCTAGAGAGGGCTGCTTATAATTTATTTTCATTCACACTCTTTTCACATCATGCTAGCAGATTAGTAATTTTCCTCTTCTCAACTACATTCTTTATTATAGTAGACAGAAGATTATTTTCCACATTGCGATTTCTTTCAGAAATTCAGTTTGCTTAATGTACAGTTAACCATGGCATTCCTTTCCTTTGACAGTGTTATTGTGAAAGGGTTTGCTAATACACAAAAGCACCATGTCAGGGTAATAATGCTCAAACCATAGAATCTACACTAGCCATGTTTTAAAGGGTTAGGTAGATGTAATAACAATGTGCCTTGAATTTCAGCTATCCACCCCGTAGGACCATCAAAAGACTTTAATACGAATAATTGATACAGTAATCTTGGAAAGCAGTTTTGAAATGGGTCTATATTAAGTTTATTATCATATAACAGAACCATATAGCAGGTCAAGTCATTAACTGGAATATTGTTATAGATTGAAGAGAGAACCTGATTAAAAAAATTATTCCATTATTTTTACTTTTATTATTATTTCAATAGTCAAATGTGTGTTATAAAATGTGCCTTGAAATATTTGAAGATGGATTTTATAATCTATTCAAAGTAGACACCTTCAGCACCAATAAGCTGTTTCCTTTAATGTATTTCTGTGCTCTTATCTATAGCCTTGATGGTTAAAAATATATGTTTTGCACTCTTTTTTTATTTCAAAAGGAATGCTTTCCACATGATTCCTGAAAGTGGGACTTTTAAGTCAGCAACATTAGAGTTCACATCACTCCATATCAAGCAAGAGATGTATATAGTGAACAAGGAGAACCCAGGTAGTGCACAAAGGTAAACAAATTATTTCAAAGGACTAGAGCAAAACAGAGGGAGAGGAGGAGGACAAGAAGGAGTGAGAATTGAGCAGTTGGCCATGTTATATAGTGAATAAAGAAGTGAGAAAGACAGTGGCTTCTTAGGTTCTGCTTGTGCTATACCATGCTGCCAACCAATCAGACCATTGTTCTGTGACCTGGTTGTTTGTATCCCATTTATGTTTTCAAGACATCTTATAAATGTGTTAAAAATAAAAAATGTCCTGCTAAAAACTCAAATAAACCCCCCAAACATACCACTAAGATTCCCTTATCTTACACCCTTTAAAATGACAAAAAGGAAGCTGATATTTTGCAACCGCAGGAGACTGTTTTCCAGGCAGGGATCCTTTCTGGTGCCCCCAGACATCTCACAAGATTCTTCCCCGGCTTTGGAAGAGGATTAAGCTTTTTTTCACATAACTGTGCACTAGAGTTGAGATCTTCCCTTAGGAGAAACACTACATGCCATTTATCACTTTCACCTCCCACCTGAACTGTGGGAACACTCTTCTGTATTTCTCCACCTTACAGCACTCCCCTCCATCCTATGTCCTTACTATCAGCAGAAGACTTGCTGCCTGTGAAGGGTTTTTTTTTTGTCTCTGAAAAGCACATGCAGGCATCCTTAGAAAGCGAGTATATCCCTGTTATGTGTTACGATGTGCTGCAATGCAAGGCACATCCTGAGGCTTTCCTAACATCAGTGTTCACCCTCCCTCATTACCCTGTTTTGTTTTTTTTTTTTTCCCTTCACAATACAGAAAGAAATATTTACACAAATTGTAATTTTCTTTCTTTCTTTCCTTCCTTTTTTTCTCTCTTTTTTTTTTTTTTAATAGACCTAGTAATAAGCACCTATTTTTAAACACTGGTTTTGATCTTCTGTGTGGCAGTAGTTCAAGTTTTAGATTAGTTACTGGGATAGTGAAATTAATGAAATCCCTGCTGCTTAGACTGATAATAATAGGAATATGGCCAAAGGGGAAGTGAAGTTTGAATGGAAAAAAAGACCAACATTCAGTTACAGAAACAGTTGTGTTATATATTTTTGCATTGATTTGAAATTTGCTGTTTAGCTCCCCACTCACTCATGACTGCTGTTACCCCAGGGTCTGGGATTTAACAAGCCTTTCAGATGAATTCTGCATTCCCGCTTTTCACAAACATTATTTCAGACTTGGAAAACTCAGGGATATGTTCTTACAGTTTTACTGTCAGCTACATTTTTCAAGCTCTTCTTTGTAACCACCATGGCTAGCAGCAGAGCGTTTAAAAACCATAACCTGAGACTCCAGAAAATGATTTCATGGTAAAGAACAGGTTTCCATGCAAATTCTGGTGTAGAATACAGTCAGGCTTTGTGATATTCTTTTCAATATAAATATAGCTGACTTTTCAAACATGTCTTTCTCTGATAAATCTTACAGCACTACTGTTAGCAGACATTCTGAATCAACAGATCTGTCTTTTTTTTTTGTTATTGTTGTGTTTTTTTTTTTTTTAATGGAGCAAATAAATTAAAGATCAAAATGAATATTGGAATAATAAAACACATTTCTTCACAAGAGGGAGTGACCTCATTTGCCACTATTTTAGAAGAGCAATGAGCCACCAATGTTAATGAAGTGCTATCAATTCATGTGCTTTCTCAGTTAGACATTTTTGACTTCAAGAAATAACACCTCTTAAATTCTGTAGGACTGTTTGATACGCAATACACACACACACACAAGCACGTGTGATATAGTGCAGTATTGACCAAGGAGTGGGATAGAATATGGTCCTGGGACTATGGCTCTTAGGTGAGTTGTGCTTCAGCTTTGGGTTCCTATATGCAAAAATGCAAGGATCAGAATACTGTATTATGACTCATAAAAGAAAAGCTCATTCCCATCATAGTCTGACTCCTACCACATAGACAAAATAATACGAGGCTACAAAACATGCAGTAATGCAAATTTCCCTTGATATTTGTCTGACACATGAACCTGGAGCAGGGGAGCTGGGGGCAAATGACAGCATGTGTTTTGGTGTGAGCTGGGAGTTTCAGGCTCCCACTTACTAATCCACACTAGATTGTCTTTGCTCCCAGTGTTACTAGTGACTGCTAAATTAGAATTAACCTGGATACACCTTTTGGTGAAATCCTAACTCAGTTTTTCTATGTAAACACCCGGTTAGTATCTATATCTCACTCCCACCTTGTAAAGTAAAATAATAATATTCCCTTACTTCATATGGTATAATGAAGTTTAATACATTAAAGAAAGTGAGGCACTAGTTGCTATAGTAATGTGCTATTTAAATAACTAAGGGGAAAAAAACCTCCAACCAGAGAAGTATTTCAACAAATGCAGTTTTTTGAGGGCTACTTGCTTTTGCACAAAACATCTTTAGGATGGTGAATACACCATGTGGAAAGTCTCCAAGAGGCTATTCTGCAAAAGAGCCTGGCAAGGGTGATGTGGTGGCCAGTGGTAGTAAACACTGAGCATGTATTATGCTTTCCCATCCTGTCCACATACAGGCTTAGCTGTCTATTGGTGAGGTGACAGCCATGGAGGGTGAATTGTCCACCTGACACTCTCAGCCTGGGAGAAGTACCTCTGACCATCCCTTAACAGACCAAATGAGGTTCATGGTTTATTTTAGGAAGGGTCAGCAGTCACATATAGTTCTTGTGAAACAGCCAACTGGTTTGACCGTTTATACAGACACAGAAGCCTGGAGTGCAGCTCCCTTCCTGGTTGGAAGCAATTAAAATCTCTGCTGCAAGATTAAACTTTCTTTAGAAAATACGTCTGATCCTGAAATCAGAAGCCCATTACTAGCTTGTAGTGCAATGGTTTAGGAACTACGCTGTGGGACTGGAAATGTGAGCTTGAACTTTGCTGGCAGAAGGTGAAATTAAATATGTATTCTCAACTTCTTGGGTGAATTCTGTAAGAAATAGCTAGCATATATAACATACCAGCACTACTACCAATCGTGCTCTTAAGAGCCAAGTTTTAAAAATAAAGTGACTTCATCTGTATTCTTCACGTTTGTTGGCTGTGATTTCTGAATGACTATTAGGTCTAATTCTGCAAGAAATATAGAGAAAAGAATGCTGATTTCCAAGAGTCTTGATTAGCCTGGTGGGTGGAGTAAGCACTGCCTTACTGAGAGGGGTGAAGCTGTGGACAGCAGAGGAAGATAAACCCTAGATGTCCAGTGAGGGACCTAGCAGCCAGGAAGTTTTGAGCAACACCTTTGACTTAGATGCTTCAGTTTCACCTACATCACACTTCAGGCACTTGAATTGGTTTAGATCTTGTCCACATTAACACTGAATAATTTCCTAAGTCAGGCCATGGGTGGAAGAAAAAAATGAGAAATCTATTCCATTCTGTAAAGGTTCTTCTCCATTATGAAAGCAAGGATAATTATTTTAATTTTATTTCTCATCATGATACAGAAAGAATGAATACAGCAAAGAAAATGACAGGTTTTTAGGAACATCTTAAAAGTTGTATATTCACGAATTTGCTTTTAAAAAGAAGAATTTTTTAAATACAATTAGATGCTCTATTCCTTTGTAAGATTTTGTTTGGATTAAAATGCATGGATAGAAATGGAGAAAATTGGTAAAAATACATCTTGCTAACAGGTCAAATGCAAAATCTATAGCTTACAAACTAAACCTTAAAGCAAATGAGTCTCTGTTGAAATCAATAGCAGCTGAGATGGCTGATTGAGCAGAAAGAGAGAAAAATAATAGTTTGTTGTTTCTCTGCAGAGAAGATAAGTCAAGTCAGTCCACCATGACCTGCGTATATAGCAGATTTTGTACTTAAACAAGTTATTTTACATATAAACAATGGTCTTCTAACCTTAACTCCAGCATGTACCAGATTCCACTAACAGCATTACTGATGGAAGATAAAAATAATTTTTTAAGCAGAATATTTTAATCAGAAAAATCTGACTCACTGTAGTAGGATGAAGTGCTTCATGGGAAAATATCAGTTTTGAGAAAACTTTTGTCTCAAATAGTTTATAAATTGAGGGTGAAAATCCTGATTATAATAATATAAAGAAAAACCTGTCTATAAAAATATGTGGTGGTTTTTAACTGGTGTAAATAGTCCCAACCTTCCCCAAATATCATGTGATCATGTATCCCCCACTGGGCTATAGTCTCATTTATTTTCCTACTCAGTAACATTTAGACAAAGAGAAACTGCTGTAATAAAGACTTTTGAACAATTTGTTATGGTCCCCACCTGGGAAAAGGATTATGTCATTGTTTTGAGTCAAGTAGTCAATGTCCTTTCTTCATCCTTACACCTCTGCTTGCTCAAGACTATTTATCTGTGAAAAGTAGACTCAGCCAAGAGAAGCACAGGAATATATAAATGGCTGGCAGACACCAGTCTCCAGAGGAGCCCCAGACTGGAGTCCATGAATGAGACAGGTGGAGAGCTAAACTTGGCTCAGCACACCTCAGGTAAATGTTTCCAACACTGAGTTTTTTGTAATTTCGCTTTGTGCTGAAAACTGTTGAAACCTCTTGGTTATACCTCCTCTCAGAACAGGACTTTTGTAATCTGAAAATGTTTTATGGGATGAGGAAATTGCTTCCTGTCTTGGGCTACTTGTCAAATTGGACCCAAAGTACCATTATTGAATAGTTTTTAGGTTGTTCTGGCTGGAAACTGCATTGACTCTATCGTGATAAAGATTTTATACATAAAAAAAAAAAAAAAAAAAAAAAAAGGATTGGAAGTAATTGCCTGAATAAACTGAAGGGAATTTCAGACCTTGAATGCTCTTATATTCAGTGAATTGTAAGACTTTTTTTAGCCTTCTGCTGGTATTAATTAGTTAGGAAAGAGCATTAACACTTTATTCACACTCTCAAATATCTGTTCCTGCTAATCAATATCTGCTCATGCAAATAATCATATTGATCTCCTTTTTAGCAGCTTAAATAAACAGTTCACAAAACAGCTTTAATGATTTCATGTCAAGCAAGTGTTCTCCCTGTTTCAGAGGAAAGTGTTTGAAACATCATGGGGTAAAATTAAATTATTTGACTAAGACCACAGAAAGGCACTTTCAAAAGTGAAATCATAAAGCAGACCTTACTTAAATCACCTCCGCAGAGGTTTAAGCTAAAGTGTTATGGTTGTCATTGTAAAAAGCCCAAACTATGTACAAAGTCAGCAGCAGTCACTCAGCTAATAAGTATAATCTGTTAAACTGCTATAACTCAGATGTATTTGATTATGTGCACAGCAGCGGTGGCTCTAATGCTTTTCAGCTGGTGGGGTTCTCAGCAAACCTTGCAGTTGATGTGTGCCTGTGCATGTGTGTGCATGCAGCAGAGGTTTGAAAGACGGCTACTGTATAACACAAAACCAGGATTAATTTTCAAGGTAATTTGAGCAGGGCAATATTTAGCTCTATTTGGGAGAACAGGATATATTTCTTCATAAACGTCATTACAATCTCTTTCTCTGAAGCAGTTTTTTGTAGGTAGTTGGAGTTGCCACATGCCCATCTTTGCAAGGTTGGGGCAGACATCTCTTCTGAGAGCTGGTGCTTGGTTTCACCAGAATCCACTAATACATTCACTGAATTTGTTTTCCAATACAAAACTTCAGCATAAAAAGGGAGTTAAAGAGCAAATTGCACAATTAATTTGTACATTTGACCCCACAAATAAATGCAAGAAATGGAGGCGAGGACCCCTCTCTCTCCCCAAAAGAGAGCTCAGGCTGCTGCACAGCACCTGAATTCAATGCCCCCCTCTCTAACTCATTCACTCAGGAATCCTACCAAGCTATGTTTTTTCATGAAGCAAGGAAGACAGCAGGAGGTAGTAGGCTGCTTGAGTCTGCCTCAATTTTACCAGGGGTGAAATGACTTAAATAATGTACTTGCAGGAAATGAAGGTGTATAAGGTCAGATTTTTAAAAATTCAGAAACTTTTGAGACTAATTTTAGGTGCAATTGGTAACTTTGAGCTATAACAATCACTATTTGTAGAAGAAGATGGAGAATTTTTAAAAATTAGGCTCATAATTGACCTTTCAAGGGTGCATATGTCAAAGGTAAGAAGTTGCAAATGCTAGTTCATGGGCTTGGTGAATAGCTATGTGAATGGTAGCCTGTCTAGCTACAAACTGAAAAAACTCATACAGACCTTCAAAATTTTATGATATATAATTATTACTCAAAGAAACCTAAGTACTGAGAATGTATGAGATTCTTTTTTATTTTGGATAATGCACTTCGAAGAAATGGGAAGTATACATCTGCTGTCATCGCTCATGCCTCCCACCTGCGAGGAGAGGAAAGTAGGAGCTGGCATGATAACAAAGAAGAGACTAACAGTTATTTTTCTCCTTCCTAGTAGCTGGTGCAGTGCTGTGTTCCAGCTTTAGTATGAGAACAATGCTGATAACACATTGTTTTAGTTGTTGCTAAGTAATGCTTACCCTGATCAAGGACTTTTCAGTCTCTCATGCTCTGCCAGTGAGGAAGGGCACAAGAAGCTGGGGAGGAGCAGAGACAGGACATCTACCCCAAACTAGCCAAAATGGTACTCCATACCACAGCGCATATGCCCAGTGTGTAACCTGGGGAGAAGACACTGATCGTTGCTTAGGTTGGGCTGGGTATCAGTCGGTGGGCAGTGAGCAATTCTATTGTGCATCACCTGTGTATATTGGATTTTGTGTTTTTCTTATCCTTTTCCCTTTTTAGTTTCATATTCTCTCCCCTTGATATTTTCTTTATCATTATTATTAGTAGTAGCAGTTTAATATTATTCCTTATTAAGTGGACTACTCTTAGCTCAACTGGTGAGGTTTACATAGCTTCAAATCTCCACCCTATCCTACCTGGAGGTGGAGGAGAAGGGAGAATTGAAGAATGAGCAAGCAGCTGCGTGTTTCTGCGTTACCATCTGGGCTTAAATGACACTAGTCTGCATACTTTTATGGCCAAAATGCAATCTTCTTCCTTCTGGAATATTTTGGATCAATTTTATGCTGAATTTAAATATCTGCAGAATCATAGTTTTAATATAGATAATGTATTTTGTGAGTTTTTCTGATTTTATTTCTTGGCATTCTTTCTGTGTACACTATAGGCTTTGTTATATAACAGCCTCTAGATGATAGATAAAAATATTATAATGAAATGTGGATTAACACTAATTCAATTTGTTGGGTTTTGGAGATGATATCTATATATGGATTTTCTTGTTCTAAAGGAATATACAGCCAATAGCATTAAAATAGGGATTGTCAAATGAATTTTCTTAGTGATGTAACTGCTTTAACAACTCATAATTTTCTTAAAGATTCATAAGATTTTAAGGATAACAGTTATCATAATAAGTTAATGTCAGCCTACACTATTATGGCTGTACTAGAGTCAGCAGCTTAACTCAGACCTTATCATGGTTTCCAGTAATCACCAAAAGTTATCTGAGGAAGTGCAGAAGTGCGCAGATGGGGATGGAGAAGTACATGAAAGACAGTGAATTTAGGGAGCAACAAACACTTATTCGCAGCTACTGTGGCCACCTACTGCCAGCCACTGTGCTGGTTGGCTCAGTCCTATGTTATGTTGATTTCAACTTTGCCAATCTGTAAAATGGGATTTCCTGAATAATGTGGACCAAAGATCAAATAAACATGGAATATCAAATACATGTGATACCATGAATCTAGCTCTCTGGTTGAATTTCTTTCATATGCATGGTTACAAATTTCTCTCTTTAATATATCAGAAATAGGAGCGAAATCAATGCAAAAAAAATATCCCAAATCAACCAAAACCGCAAAACCAACCAAAACCACAAGCTTTTAGTAGCTGATTTGTAAATGGCTTTACCGTATTTGGTATCACTGACACTGAAAATAAACATAATTCTCAGGTTTAGTGTGCACATAAAAGGAAAACTTACAAAAAGGAAAAAAAGAAATCAGGTCTCATTAACCAGTTGTCACAACATATTGTATGTTACTTTCATGCCATTAAAAGGTTCAAAGCCATTTAAATAATGTGTTCGTTTATGAAGATAGATCTAACTGTATCAGCTGCAAAAATAGATTGTGAATAAAAGATCATATATGCTGGTTATGATATCTTCAAACTGGGAGTGCCACAATGTGCTTCCAAGATGGCAGAAGGATGTATTTCAAATTCAGGATCCTTTCCAAGGTCCTCAAAAGTCAGGTTTAAAATAATTCCTCTAGAATCTGACTCTTCCTCAAGTCATCGTGGTAAAAAGCATTAAAAAAAAAAAAAGATATATTAGCACTTAGTGGTCCAGTTAAGAACAATAACATGCAAAGCAGAAGAAGTGTGTTATCATAGGGAGAACTGAAACATTTCTATTAAGTAGACTATCCCTCTAGCATCTTCTGGCATAGAGAATGAAGGTGGCAAAGGAAGAGAAAGCCTTACCTGGTTTATTTGATTTTGTTTCAGTGAGCCTCAAATAACTTTTACAGCACAGTGTCACAACAAAAAAGCTTTATTTTCTCACAGCTCCAGATGGTGAAATTCCAGAAAAGGAGAAGCTTTCCAGGCCCATCAGTAGGCTGTGTGAACCATGCTATTTACATGACCTTTTGTCTCCAGATAATTCTGGCAATTATTAGGCTTC
This sequence comes from Forpus xanthops, assembly GCA_032466535.1. Lineage (NCBI taxonomy): Eukaryota > Metazoa > Chordata > Aves > Psittaciformes > Psittacidae > Forpus > Forpus xanthops. The sequence continues at coordinate 17,315 of JASSUY010009187.1, read as the reverse complement.
CTTAAAAATGTAAGAAAACTACAAATTGATTGAATGATGACATTAAAGGCATTTGTGAAATGATTAATATGGTTTAATCAATGCACCATATTGCATTCAGCTCCCAAGGTTCTGTGATGTGCTTTCAGTAGCAGTGCTGGCCTTGTTCAGGGCTCTCAGTCTGTGTGTCCCCCTTGGCTTGCCCTTTTTAACTGACAGGAGTCAGGGAATGGCTTCTGGGAAAAGAAAATGAGCTGAACTCAACTCCCCATGCCCACTGTGGCTCGTTGCCCAGCAGTAAGCTGCAGATGTTTCAACATCTGTCCCAGGAGTTGGTGTGTGTGGCAGCACAGGCGCAATGCTGAAGTATGGGAACTGCTGGCTCTGGGCAGAAAGATTACACAAGTGATAGCTTTCATTTAGCTCTATTTCTTCAGTTTTCTCAATGGATGGGCCCAGATTGCTGTCTTCTGAAAATGAGGCAGTTCTGCTTCTGGCTTACCAGTATAAGGTTGAATAAGAGGAGGAAGCTGGAGCTTACACACATTTTTCATGTTTAAAGATACATTTTTTTATGTCTCTCCTCCTTCAAATAATTTTCTGGGTTTTAGATTATTTTCTCAGGTTGTCATGGCAGAGGAAAGGCTTTAAAAGGGATTTAAATTAGGAGGGTTTTTTACCAGATCTATACAAGGCTGCCATTCAGTATGTAAGAGGAAAAGTGAAAGTATGAAACACTTGTGAGGAAAATGGGCAGGCAGTTAATAGCTGAGGGGATAGGAAACTTAAAGAATTATTTGATCTTGTAACATATGTTCTCATATTTTTATTTACAATGGACTATATACTAGAATGTAAGAAATCTGCTAAATTAATAGCTAAGAGGAAAAACTTTAGGTGATTTCAACTTGAGTGACTTACAAGAAGAAAGACAAAACTATGGTTCCTCCAAGAATTGTCTTCTTTTCTATTTAATTTTTTCTTTCCTTAAGGTAAATTTATAGCAGCCCAGAATGGATATCCACATTCAAGCCTATATAGATACAATTGACTTGAGGTCTTCTTTAAATCCAGTCACCTCTGTTGCTGAAAGGAGACTGTTATTACTCTACCTCCATTGATCCACCATGCTCTCTGCTGATGTTCACAGCCTGTGTTATGATGAAGTGGTGTTCACACTGAATAATCACTGGTGGCCAGCCTTGCAGAAAGGGAAAAGGCAAGAATTTCATAGCTAAAATTACTTTCTCTCTCTTTGAGATGGATCCCATCAAATCAATATTGTGAGAGGTAACAGGGTTTGGGCGGCCTTTCAGTGTCACTGAACAAATTGTTGCTATTCTTTGTGGTAAAATGACAATGCCATTTCCAGAGCTCTCAGTCAAGGCAACATTGTTCCCAGTCACTGAATCCTAATTGTTAGATTTCTTTATTTTATTTTGAGGTAAGTTGACAGTGAATAGAAAAGAGACAAAATTCAGTAAATTGAACTTGGCTAGTAAAGAATGTATGTTAAAACTATAACATTTCCATAAGGTGGGAAAAAAAATACATCTTGAATTTATCAGATTATAATGGCAATTTTTATGATCTGGCTATTTGAAAAGACCATCTAGTTCCTCCTACTCTCTCCAAATGAAAAGGAACAGGCTACATACCTGGTGTTAACACAGAACACATTGTAAATGCAAACAATATGTTGTATTGGTGGCTATAGTGGCTGCCATCTGCCTGCTGTGATGACCATGAGTAGATCTCCATAGTAGAGCAGTTGGTGCAGAAGTAAGTAAATCTCAAGGTGGAGGGTTTAGTGCACAATGAGGCTGGACTAGAGGAGGTTGATTCTTAGTGCCTGTTGAAGGCTCTGCACCCAGCCCTGGCCAGGCAGCACACACAGTCCCAAGTGTGTTCATTCATTTTGGATCCCACTTGAATGTGCAGATAGAGGCACTCTTGAGATCAAATTTTAAATTAGCTGAATACTTGCTCAATGAAATTGATTATGAGTAGAGCTGATTATAATAATTTCTACATCTCTGAGCAAATTTTAGATGTCTCTGATAGGTGTATATCCCCTTCTCCTGCAAAATAGAGGCACTAAATATCAGTGGACACTTAGCAATATTGAAAATCTTCTCTTCTGTAGTGAATTTTTTAAACAAAGGCTTTAATGCACTTTTGTTTCACACAGATGGTGAAAGGATTAAGTACAAACAAGGCCTGGACCGAAGCAACACACCAAATGTGTTACAAAGATGTCTTTGATGTGACTCTATAACACATTATCAACTTGGGGTAGATGGTCAATCAAGATCATATACAGCCACTGAGATTTTAGGAGAATATTCATGATTCAGAAGGTCTTCAGCTCCCTAAATAGCTGTAATCTGTGTCTCCCAGAAAAATGTTCTTCCTAAGTATTGATGTTTTATTATAGAAAAAGAAATATTTGACAAAAAGAAACCACAACAGACCACCATTTTCAGCCTTGATCCAGATCCATCACAATCCTAAATTTTTCAAAATAATATGACATTAGAAGAATAATTGACATTGTTTCATTATTGACTTTTATGTCCAATAGACTTTGATCAGGAAGATAAATCTTAGTATCATTTACACTGTGCAAAATATTCTATAGGGAAATAAATAGCATAATCGTACCCTGGAAATATCAATGCAAATTACTATGCATGAAATCCTGTTTGTTAGTCAAGCAGACCTTACCTCCTACCTCCTCATAGATGCAGAAAGGTTTCCAAAAACTTCCTGCTTGCAATCTATTATGGCATTTTGCTGAAAAATATAAACAGTTGTTCAGGTGAGAATAAGATGTGTATCCACTACTTAAATCAAGGGTTTACTAAATAAATTTAGGAAACCCTGTTGAAGTTCAAGATTTAGAATTGCTTTAAAATTTTGAAGTGCTTATATGTTTTGTGCTGGATTACTGAAGCAAGTTATGGTGCAGCATGTCAGGTTTCAGAAAGCGAAGAGATATCCTTTTTATTAATCTAGGTATATCTAAGTCCAAGTATTGACTGCTGATTTGCCATGTTCCCTGGAAAGATCTCTAGAGGCTGAATATATAAGAATGGACTACAAAATTTGTAATCATCTAGGACTGGTCATATCCCTGATTAATGAGAAGACAACACAATGACTTCCAAGCACAAGAAATCAATGCTCTGTATTTTCCCTTTCCCTTGTCCCAAAAGGAAAGAAAAATTATGTACATGACAATACTCAGCTCTAATGAGTTTTGTAGACATATAATATATGCACAATGGAAATGAATTTCCAGAGATTCCAAATATATTCACCTGTCAACTTAGCCAACCTCACCAAAAAAAACAGAAAGTGGTTTTCGTCCAGAGTTTAGAAATGTTTTTTATTGTTTCTTTTATTTTGTTTTTCTTTTTTGTCTGTATAGCTTTTGAGAATGTTTCTTAAAGATTCCTATTATGTACCTTATTAAACTCTATTTAGACCAGATGTAAAATTAGGTATATTAGATGTGGTAATTAAACTTACTCTTTTAATAGTTTGCATATAAGAAGTAAACATTAATTTCAGCAATACATAACCAAAGTTTTTATCCCTTGTACTTTTGCCTTTATTTTAGGTCATATAATTATATCTACAGAATTAATGAAAACGGGCTCTTTACATTCCCTTTTTTCCAAGTACCTCTGTTCATACAGAATCATGAACCACATTTTACAGAAATTGTCTCATCATTTCAAACACCTGGATTTGCTTTTTTCACCTAAATTAAATGTCTAGATTTATTGACTTAGTTAGTTAGCTCCTATTTTGCGCTATGTTCCACTCTGGAGATTATAGCAGTTTATCTTGGTTATCAAAAGCTCACTGACATTTATTGAGCTGGAAATACTGTTTGCTATTCACTGTCAATCATATTTGACTCCTACTTCTAGCTATCCATTCTACTTTATGGTTTTGATTGATATTGGAAAAATATCATTTCTGGAGGAAACTTAACACAGAAGTAACTAGTGGATATGGCACTGTGTTGAAGAGGCAGCATCTGTGCACCCACCTACTGTCAGTATTTGGAGAAGTCACCTAAAAGCAAACAGGCTGTGTTATTTAAACCTTTCTGCTTTCAATTTAGAAGATTTAAGAAAAACTTAATGCTAGGAGAGACCCAAGGCAAAAAAAAAAAAAAAAAAAAACCAACAAAAAAACACACACACACACAAAAAAAAAAAAAAAGAAGCAACCAATCAGTACAAACAATTGGATGAATTCACATACGCATGATGAGACTTCTATGGTCTCAGTGAAGAATCTTTTGGCTTTATTATGAAAAGCATCAATCTTTTTGTTTGTTGACATTTCAGATATGAGAGTGACAGAGTAGGCAAGGAATAGTTCAGAAGTGTTGCAAAGGGACAAGAGTGATAAAATCTGGGAAAAGCACAGTCCTTGTCAAAGTTAGAGAAATTGAGTGTAATGAGTAGCCTATACTGCTGACATCCTACGGATCTTACAGGGTATATTATATGAATGCCCACGTCACTGACAACATGGTCAGTTCCTCAGAGATGTTAGATTTATCTATATGGAAATGTTTTCATGTTTTAATGTGGTCTAGGAACACACTGAGGAAAGCAACTTTAGAGTGAAGGTGTTGCAAACATGCTGAAGAGAAGGCTAAGAGTGCCCATAACTCTAGAGAAACAGGAGTCACCAGCCCAGCACCCCATTCCTCTCCGTTTAGGCACCAGTTAATTACTTTGTTTCCTTCAGGTTTGCTGGATAGAAGCAGAGACCTTAGAAGAAGATGTCTGTGCTTGGACACAGCCTTTACTGTAACTCCCCTGCTAGATGTGATCTCAGGCTTTGCAATGAGGTGGCTTTAATCTTTACTTGGTTGACCAGGTATTGAACCAAAATAATTTCCCCCATGAGTTCTTCCTTTCACATCATCTAGTCCCACACTCCTCTACTTAGTATACAAGTTCATTCCTATAGAAGGTTTTCTCTGGGTTGAACTCAAGGGTTCCTTCTTTGGGACCTCTGAGCTCTCTCCAATTATAAAAGGATTGTCTCACGTAGGCTCACTAAGTGTCTGAGCTGAGCTGCATATTTTGTCACTCCCATACCTTGTGATAACAGATTGGAATGACCTAGGTGATACTTCCATGTTCTTTCATAGCAGGTAGAATTAAAAAGGAGCACCGACAATACCCCTGCAAGAATATAGCCACCTTCCTATCACCATCATTCCGCATAAATCTTAAATCCAGCACTGTTAGATCAATGAAGCACATTTCAAAGAGCAGGCAAACTAGAGAACCGAATTGTGTCGTGCTCATACATGGTAGATTCAAATCTTAACTCCTCCTCTAAGTCTTATGGACAGAGGGAGCAGGAACTTCACCACAATAATCAATGTATAGGACCAGCCCTGACTTGCCTGACTTAGAGGAGACAGCATACATCAGGTTCACTAAATATGGTAGATCGAGATGTATTTCTCTTTTCTATAACCACAAATCAAGAAAACAGTAGTGCTTTCTGTGACATATATTTTATGGTATATATTCAGTTGGAGATGGTCAATTTAAATTTAACAACATTTTAAATTTAACAAATCATCAGCCTGTGAAGGGCTCCTTTGCTGTGTAAAACTAGGACCTCAATTTTTTCTTCAAATCAGACAGCTTTGTTTATGCAGCTCAATTTCATTACCACTGAGGTGACTTTCAGGGTTACTGTGAGAAAAAAACTAGCAATTATATTAAATAGGAGAATAAAATAAAAACCTGACTGTTCTGTTTACTTGAATCCTGCCATTCTGTCATTCCAACATGAAAACTGTCCTTGAAGTCTAGTACAACCTACAAAGGCAAACAGTAGAGCTAGTTTATATAAATCAAATTGGTGTCATATGATCCCCGAGTCCTGATGTGTTTCTATAAAGTTAGAAGCAAACTCTATTTTAAGCACCAGAGGACTCTGTGCCATCTCTTCTTTTTGTTTTGTCATTTGCCAGGGCATGCATCTAAATAAAAAAATATCTTTATCAATAAAGGCACTCTTCCTATGGTGATGTACAGCCCAAGCTAAACTCCAATAAATGACCTGCTCATAAGTCGTAAGCAAGCGCAAAGCCTGAGTCATTCAGTTGTCACACCTGTCTCTTACATTGAGTGATACTTCCAACCCAGGGAAAAACAACCCATGCATTCAGTCTGCCAAAATATGAATCCTAAAAACTCAGCAGTGAAACGCGTAATGTCATTACGGAAAATGGGCTTGGACCACGGCTTGTATTGCTTCTGCTTTGTATGCATAAAAATTCCCACAAACAAACAACCTACAATGGGTACATTTTTTTATAGGGGGAAAAGCACATAGTGAGAACGAAGCAGCAAAATGTTGTTTTGAAAGGGCAAAGAGACATCTATTCTGAGGTGAATATTCTTCCAATATTTTAGGAACCTAAGGTTAAGATGGAAGAATTAATAATAGCAAAAATAAAAGAAGACAAAAAAAATATTTTTATGGTAAGCTTCAGTTTTCTGTCACCCTCTTCTGCTCTCTTTCATTCTTCCTCCTTCCTTCTAAACCATTTTTAGACATAAAAATATTATTTTTAGGTTGCAATTAAAAAAAGCAACAAGAAATCAAAGTAACTACTACTTCTGAATCAAGTTATGTCTTTAGATATAGATTGAGAAGAAAGCCTTCTTATGGAAAAATAAATATGTCTTTTTCTGTCATAATGTATCTAATAAAATACCCAGTTTGCTGGCAAGAGAAGTTAAACAACTATAATTTTAATTTTTTTGAAAAACAAACATTCTGAGCCTATTACCTGCTCAGCACCAGTTTCATCTATAAAATTTTGTTACCTTAGCTATAAAAACCCCTATATTCTGGACTACATAAAAAAATCCCCTTCCGTTAAACAGATTTTGTGTGTTGTTTCTGTAGCTCATACATTTGTACTTTCTATTTCAACATCTCTCTAATAACTCCTTTAAGATGACACTCTCTTGTGCACTGAGTGCACTGGTTAAAATTCACATTAGTTTCAGAAATATTTAAAATTATAATACATACATATATTTCTAATTTTTTTTAGTTATTTTTTCTTTCCCTCAGGTAGCATCAGGTTCTGTCTCAGCTTTGGTATAAATAGTCTGCTGGTAACCTTTCAGTAACAAAGAATTCAGCATTCAGACCTATCAATCTTTCAAGGCAGAGCTGCCAAATCTCATAACAAAGGAGTATTTTGTTTGAAGGACAGACCAAATTGACTTGTGTTGCCAACAGTTGTAGTGTCCAGCTTCTTATCAGTATTAATAAGAAAATATAAATTTCATTCCCATCAAAAAAATGAAAAAAAAGTTGAAGTGAGCAGTACAAGCAGTAAATTGCTTGCAATATGCTATTATATTCAAATTCTTACATTTAGCCATGCAGTAGTTTACTTTAGGTGAGCAAAAACAACTAATGAAAAGCAGGACAAAGTGCTCCAAATCTGAATTCTAAACATGAGCAAAAAGAAGAAAACAATGGATTATTGTACCAGAAACAATAATACATATCAATACATAAAGCATAAACAGGTTAACAGTTATTCTGTTTATTGAGATTTTTTTTGAAAAATAAAACCAAGACTACTACTAAATTTTCAAGAGTTTAGAAATTCTCAACTACTCTTGGAAAGTTATCAATATTAAGTGAGTCAATTTTCTGTCTGCTTGTGAAAACAACTTCTGCTTTATTGCTTTATGAAAACAAAATTAAAGTGAAGGCTTATAAAAGCTATTAAAAGAGAGCACTTTTTACCCCCTCTGACTAAATTATATCATTCTGTTTCTCATTTGATTGCCTAATATTATTCAGAAAGTGATGAGTTTAGTATTTTTTTGCTTGTAGAAATTATATATCTGGTAGATTAAAATTCAGCTTTTTCTCTAATGTGTTTGAAATGACAAGAAATCACCATGCATCATGATTATGTCTAAGGGTCAAATACGATAAAACTGTAACTTTCACTAATGTGTGACAGGAGCCTGGGGATGTGCAATCAAAAGGCAGGTTAGAGGTTAGCATTAAGAAGTTTATTCTTTCAGAGAATAGATAGTGTTAAATAAAATGTTCAATCTATTAGTTGTTTATCTCCTTTTCAGGGTAACCTGCAATTTAATTTCCATTAGGTACAACTACCCTGGTTTGCAGCGTAAGGATAGAACGAAACAAAACTAAAATATCTTTCTGGTAATAACATTACTTACCTTGATAAATATAAACCAGTTAAAGGGATCAGTGTTAGACCGTGCTTTCTGTTACTTGTGAAGATTAATATGGGTATGTTAAATGTTCATAAACATGGAAATCATTAGAAAGTTCTTATTTGGATGGAGTTCTTACAACGGCTTTTGAATGGGTTACTGTGCTCAAGAAGATACTGCTCAGAAAGTGATGCATTCATTCCAAGAGGCAGAGCAGTTGGCATTCAGGGATTAATAGATGACAAATTTCCACCCCAGATCCAAACCAGAAGACATTAAAAAAACTTGTACAACACTGGTATCTACATACCAAGTAGACTGAAGGCGCGTTTGCATTAGGAGCCCTTTGCAAGAATCTAATTTCAAAACAACTGAGGCAGAGAAGTTGGAAAACTTAATTGTACTGTTAGTGAGATGCACATGTGAAAAACTAAATTCAGACCACAGAGACCATTCGATGATGTAAGGGCAATTTAAATCATGAATCAGACAAATTCACTATTTAAATTCTTCTCAAGCTATGGTATAAACTATTCAAAATTCCTGTGTATTGCAAACACTTCAAAGGAGACTTAACATCCTTTGCAATGAGAACAGAATGAAAGGAATATTCAGCCAGACAACAGGTGGTATCTGATTTTGTCGATCTTCATTTATTAGAACTCTTCCATTCTTCTCTGCCTTTGTTTATTCATTCAGGTTTTGCAGGTACCATAGATCTGTGCAGTGACACAAAATTATGGTATGTGTTTTGTCTCAGGGGGATAGAGAGCTCATCCCTCCATCTGAAACATCTTACAGATGTTTGAACTCAGAAGTTCGAAAGGACCTTGACTTTGCCGGAATAAATTAAAAGTGCTTGTAATAAACTCACATTTTGCTTAATTGAATAAAATGGTATGCGTTGTCAAAAATGCTTCTTTGAAACTAGAATCTCCAATCATATGTGAATTAGATTATTTTTACTGTGCTGTTTTTGTTGGGTTTTTTTGTTTGTTTGTTTCTGAATTACATCTGTAAGGAATAAACTCTAAAAATTCATGCTGATCCGAAGTAGAAGCAAGCAGTTTAATTCTTGCCCTAATTTCCATCTCTACATGCAGGTAAGAAATGTTGTCAGACTTTTGTAAATATGTGAGCCCCCACCCTTATCCCATTCATTTACTGGCCAACTTTTATGACTATCTAATTTACTTAAGTGAATTAAACCTCTAAAATTCACCCTGATGGAGCCCGGCCTCACCTCAGAAAATGAACACAGATGTAAAGCTTGGGGAAGGCGCTGAAACTAAAAATGTATTTGTGTAATTGAATAGCTGAATTTGAATTAATTTGTCTTTTACTCAGTTTTAATTCTTAGAATTTATAAGAATATAGTTGAAATCTTTGAAGTCAGTGAATTTTAGTGTGCTGAGGATTTTATTTATGTCAAAATAGCCTAATGTCAGCTAAAGTGATTGAAAGAGTATCAGATAATTATAAATAGTTTATCTAGACCAGCTTTTTAATTCCCTATGTCCTTTGCTTTAAAGCTGATTTTAATGAAGAAGATATTGTCACATTTCCTTATCTCTTGTATATTGACTTTTAAATGTTCAGATAATTAATTTTTTTAGTAATCAAAAAGCCTGTGAAAATATCAATAGAATTATTCAAATCACCTATAAAATTTCATAAGACTTTCCAAAACTAATGGCAGCACTTCATAAGAAGAGGCTAATCACAGTTCATTGTTTTGCTATTCACTTCAACGATGATCCTCATTATAAATGCATTTGGTATATATGTAGATGTAATACGCAATTTTCATAGATCCACTACTCAAGTATTACAGCAAGACATTTACAGTTCTTTCTGTTGACTGCTGTTTGCGGAAGAACCACGTACTTAGTGAGTCTGCTCGAAATCATAGCTACAATGCATATCTGCACTGACTGAAATAATTTTTGAAGGCTAATTCCTGCAAAGCCAGACAGTGTAAAGTGTTAAGCATGACTGAGGAAGGGACAAAATTTCCCAATTCCATTTAAAAACTGAACTTCATTCTTTGGAGGACAGGGGATGGCTTTTGAGAAGTATGTGGACTGTTGTGGAATCTTATGTTTGTGAACTTGTCAATATACTCACTGCTTTGGATGGTTATACATAAATGAATGTCTGGGATTAAAGGAAATTTTTCTTATTCTTTAAAGGTAGAATTCTCTTTATTATGGCCCACACGAAAATATTTACATTAATTTGCATCACTTATCATGTGAGTAATAAGCCCTGTGTTCTCTCAACATTGTAAAAAAAGTTATCCTCAGAAAACCCAACAGAATTTGTCGCTCTCTTAATTCAAATCACAAAAATCCTCACTTCATAGTGATTAAATCTGTTCACAATATATTAAAAGGTGAGGTCCATCAGGACTATTTACTGTGCTTGTGCACACCTCAGAAATCTAGTTCTCTACAGCCTTGAGAATAAATTGAATCGTAATTTCGGATTTCATGTCTGGCTCCCTAATTCTTGTTTGTAAGAATCATATATTATATTGGTAAAAATATTTTCTGCATGCCATTAATTTCATTGATGGTATCTTATGATATACACTGCAGTCACTGCGTCCATGCTCAGAAAGAAAAGATGAAAGATACTGCTTATCTTACAAAAAGCTAATGTGCAACCTGCAGCTTTATGTCAAATTTTCTAGAAGAACTCATTGTCACAGGGTACATAATTTAGCACAAGACTGTGAGTCAGGCCATGTGAGTTTACCATGTATTGCAGCTACAGAGTGATTCTTTTATCCAGTCTTTCTCATAAAAATAGTGGGTAGACTACAGCTGAGCATTGCTTTGACAGTTGGTGATCTTTGTAAAGAAGACTCAGTGTCTTACAAGGAAGCAGCACTGATGCTTAAGAAAAACCTAGGTAATTCTAGTACAACTCTCCACAGTTTTCATTCTGCCTATGTGCTTTGCAGTTCAAAAGGGCATGTCACCTTCTTTAGTGTCTTTCCTACTTCTGCCAAAATTCCTCTGTCAGCATAAACATCGGTATCATCAGCATAAAGAGATATGACTATCTTTTTGATCAAGGGGAAGTGATTGATCATCCAGAGAGAGAACAACATTAGGTACCAGCCACAAATATCTGTTTCCCTATATGATAAAGCATGATAAAGGAGAGAGAAGGTGCTCTTGACAAAAGGGAGCTTCTCTGCAAAAACTCTAAAGAAATAAGGCTCCTTGGTACTGATAAATTTTTTACACAGTTGTCTTCCAGAAAAAGTCTCAGTTGTCCTCAAATATTAATACCTGTAATGAAAGCTCAGATTAGCAATTGCATAAATCCTTTCCTCAAACGGAAGTTTCAGTCTGTAGGACCACAGCCTATTAAAAGATTGTTTCAGCCACAGTCACCTTTACTTAAGCGATGCCAGGTGCCATCATTCAAGTTAGAAGTCAACACAGTATGCAAAATACGGTTTCCTGAGGGACAAAATCTGACTAATATTATTCTTTGCATGCCAGTGTGCTGGGTGTGAAATCAGACACTGTGGGACTAGAGAATAAGAACAAATTGTGTCAGGGAGGATAAAAGGGCTTCATGAAACCTTTCAATATGTTTTAACTAAGAGACTTCAGCCTGCATCTTGTTCTCAATTTCGTAGTAATCTTTATGGGGTTTTAAAAGACAGCAGTTTTTCCCTGTTCTTAATTTATACTACTTACCAAAGATCTCTGGGGTCAAATCTGTGCTAATTTACACAACACAAATCCTGTAAAGTCGATGGGCTACATTGTAAATTAGATCACAAATCAGGTCAGAATTTGATCCCTGACAAAGAGCCAATGAAAAGATGCTGCTTTAAATGATTCAAAACAAGCAGTTAAACCTGTTGATTTTTATTTAAATTAATTGTTTGGGTTAGATAACAAAATGTTATTAAAAATTGAAACAGAATTATCTTTATTCTAGAAGATGAAAGTATTTGGCACAGCTACTTGCTTAGGACCTAAGAAAGAGCCTGTAGTAACGATAGCTAAAACTGATTCCTAAACAGTCCCTGAATATTAGAATATTCCATGAATGACAGAATCAAAATTTGGTACTAAATATCTAGATAAATTTATAATACCTAAGCATAGGGGGGATGAAGAACACTGGTTTTGGTGGGATTTTTGTTTTGTTTTTTTTTTTTTTTTTAATTCTCGGACCTTCATGATTTGCTACAGAGTTTGTTCCAAGGCCCTGGATATCTTTGTTGTCTTCACATATTCATAATATATCATTTTGGATCAAATTAATGGCTACTTTTCATAGGTGCAGTCACATTGATTTCACACCTCTGAATTTAGCTCTTTGCTGTATATCCGGAGACCATTGATCAGTATTTTCTGAAAACTGGCTTGCTCCCTTCTTAACAAATAACCATAACAGGCCCTGATATTTTCAGCTAGAACAAATTCCACTTGGTAGCTTCCATTTCTATATGTATATTATTCTAGATACAGGAAATATTCTAGCAGATGGAAAGCAGGGTGTGTATGAGCTTCTATAAATTGGTTTTGTGAGAAGTCCTTTTCAGCTGGTTATTACATCAATAAATCAAGAAGTATTAAATCTGTGAACATTAATCAGATTTTGATAGCATCTTCTAGAGTCATGTAGAACAGCTGACATAAAATAGCTATAATTACACATTGTGGTGTTGTATTATGTGCTTCATATTTCATAACATTTATTCTTAGTGAATGTCTCAACAGTCTCCTGTTAGTGGAAGACCATTATCCTTTGACAGAGGCCTACTTTTTTTATTCTACTGACATTAACTCTTAACTATCTTTTTTTTTTCCTTTCCTTTTTTTTTCCTTTTTTAACAATAACAAATCAAAGTCAATGAGGATTATTTAAATATCTCTCGCTAATACCCTGTGACTATTACCTTAAATGCTTAGGGCTACAAAATGAAATTTAGTGTGTATGAGCTCAAAAAGCTATTTACTACTTTAACATTTTACAAGTCATACATTAACATTTAGCAAGTGATAAAAAATTTGCATCTTTTAGTGATTTGTACTTAATAGGTTAGTGATATGCATTTTATTCAGGATGCTTGGGAAAGATTCTATAAAATAAAGGCATTTTGCGTTGTCTGCAAATAGTTTTTACTGCTGGTGGATGTGCTATCAAACCCCAGAAAGAGGCTGGTTTTCTCCTGTTTAGTTTGAAGCTATTCCCCATGGGAATAATAATATCCCCCATTAGGAAACTGATAAGAATTATCTTAAAATTTTTCAGCAACTAGTAAAACAGTTGCAATGTTAAGGAAAAAGATTAACAAGTGATAATCTTGGGTTATTGTGATTACATTGAAATATATATTGCTATATAAAGGCTGTGATTATCTGCCCTATTTCTTTTCAGAAAGTGATTGCAGTCATTTTTGGTTACTTTCTATATACACTAAAAAGATCGATTATTAAGGGCATAAACTTCCTCTCATAATCAGGGTAACCAACTCTGGGCTGCTGTGATTAAATTCATTGTTAAACAACTTAATGCCACTAGGTGGTACCCAAGAGTACGATGCGTAGACAGCCGCTTTCAAAGTATTTCTCGTGTTTTGAGAGGGAAGAGGTTTCCACTGTGTTTCTGAAAAAGACTGTGATAGTTCCATAATCTTTCAGGTGGATATTAGAGACACAGAGAAATTAAAGCCAAATCTCTCACAGATATAATCCTGTTCTTCCAGTTCCCATGCGGCTGCACTGAGCATCAACACAGCTTTCTTTTCAAACTTAGATTATTAAAACCTAACAAAGAGGCATTCAAGATAAAAATGAAAGCTAAAAATTATCCCTACAAAACCAGAATCTGAATTAATTCATGTAAATTCTGAATTCTTTCAAATGTAAAATAGAAGAAAATAAAGATAAGTTTTCCAGATACATGGTTCCTATTAAATTATTTCCTCTGCTCTACTCATTATCATACAAGATAATTTCAACATTCCAGTACTTTCCTTTTCACATGTATTTGACACTGAAACCTGAAAAATTAATATGATGACAGAACAGAACAGAATGTTTAGACCGCAATATACTGCAACAATAACTGATGAGGTGGCTCATTCAGAATACCCTTATAAAATATTGCATTTTGCTTTAAAATAATTAATTTCAGACCTGACTCATACTTGCGCGACATTTCTCTCTTTTATGATACATTTGTGTTTTACTTTATCCTTTAAATAGAACACATTTTAAACTCATGGAAAGTCTTGAATTGAAATCCACAGCCTAGTTTGGCTTTTCCTTTGGGAGATCTCGCAGAAATAGACTTGGTGTTGCAATGTCTCTTCAGTGGAGTTTCTGTTGTGTAGCACTGCTGCAGTGATCTGCATAGCATATGTGGCATTTAAAAAGTGTAAAGTTACTGTGATAACAGGGAATATGTACTTCAATCCTGATGCTGTCTCAGGAAGGGCATTAAGAAACGTTCCTGGAAGAATTAATATCTTCATGTGACTAAGAAAAAATTTGTCATTGTGTGGTAATTAATAGTAATGCTTTTGTAAAGTGGTTGCTTTTTCAGTTAATCTTTAAAACAAAAGTATTGGTTAGATAATCCCGTATTTCCTCCAAAATAAGGCACTTTTTAATGCATTTTGATAAAATCAGTCCTTGTCCCTCATAACTTGCTTTTCATCTTAGTTTTTCCCTTCTGTCTAGCTTATATTTGGAGAGGAAAGGAAAAAAGGTATTATAAACACTGTCAGATTTTTCTTGTATCTTTGCATTCTGGATTAAAAAGTACCCAGTTCCATGAACATGCAAACACAGAAGTATTTCTCAGGTCTTGGATACAAACAGTATTGTAGATGTTTCTGCATCAACTTTGCGTGCCTCCCATGTCTTCTCTCCAATTTTGCCTGCCTTTAATACAATAAAATCATAGACTTGTTTAGGTTGGAAAAAACCTTTAAGATCATAGAGTCCAACCGCAAACCCAGCACTGCCATGTCCACCACAAAATTGTGTCCCTAAGCACCACATCTACGCGTCTTTTAAATCCCTCTAGGGATGGTGACTCCACCACTTCTGGGGGCAGCCTGCTACAATGCTTGACAGCCGTTTTGGTAAAGAACTTTTTTCTAATATAAAAGGCTGTTTCCTCTTATCCTATCACTTGTTATCTTTGAGAAGAGTTCGGTCTCAACCCCACCTCACTATAACCTTCTTTCAGATAGTTGTAGAGAGCAATAAGGTCTCCCCTCAGCCTCCTTTTCTCCAGGCTGAACAACCCCAGTTCCCTCAGCTGCTCTTCACAGAACTTATGTTCCAGACCCTTCACCCTTCATTGCCCTGCTTTGGACATGCATGTCAGGAAGCATGAAATGCAGTATTTTTAAAACTATTCCTTTTATTAGATGAGCAGTACTGCTATTTCAATGCACAATACAACATAAACAAATACTGATCTAAAATGCTTGAAAAGAAACTTTTTTCCCCTACCAGTTACAGAACAAGTAAACATTTGCATGTTTTGATCCTGAGCTAGCTTGCCCACTCTTGAGTCAATACATATATCTATATATACACATATATATACACAGGAGCTGCATTTTCCTTTGGGGTTAGAATTTTTTTTTCTCAACTGATCATTTTGAGCATGTCCTAAAGCTCACAAAACTCCAGGAAAAAATAATAGAACATCCTATTGTGACTAGTGTTGATGGTAGCACACAGTGACATCTGTCATGCTGTTGTTTCTGAGGTTTGCTTTTTTCCCCAGGGTGCTATACTCTCTGCTCCTAAGAGGATGACGGCGTTAAGACCCATCACTCCTTCATCTTCCATACGTATTTCAGCACCTACAACTTCAGGTTTAAAGACCATGGGGAATTTGAACTCACGGAGGAAGGAGAAATATCACAGTTAACATTCCAGCTGATTTCAAAGCACAGTAGGTTAAACCTGCTTATATGGGCAATGAAGCATCTTAAAGACAGGTCAATGGAAGTTTAGAAAATTGAGAGCTTTACTGTTTTCTGGATTTTTTACTACAGAAACTCTTGTCACAGAGACCTTAGACACCCTTCATACATCCCTGCTGGCACAGTGGGTTTTCTAATTAAATGCTCAGCACATGTGCTCTATTTTAACTTAAAATCCAAGAAAAACAGAAGACAGGTTAATATGAAATGGTCATTCTACAGTTCATAGTTTTTTTTGAATTTTTTTATGCTTTTAGTAAATTGAATATAATATGAAATATTAGAATATTTCCTCTGGCACTGGTTGCTAACAACATTTCTCACATCATTGTGCAAAATACTACATGAAAAGTTAGCACAATGACATTGTATTTTGCTTAATTTTTACTAGTATGTTTTAGGGTATCCTGATTGTATAGTTTGGAAAGGTCTTAGCTAGGGTGAGGTTGTATAAAAACTCAGGTCTGAGGAGATAGCTATAACTACCCTGCATGTATATCTCAATTTAATGACTGTAGTTGAAGAAAGGAGACAAAATTATTTTCAATAGATTTTACACATAGCTTGACATCCAATCAAATGCATCAACATTAGCAATCAGTAATTCAATGAATGGTTTTGAGTAGCTATAAATTACTATATATGCTTACAGGTCTTAAGCAAACCTCCAAAGCAGGTTCAGTTTTTCACTAATAAAGCAGCTAAAACCATAAAGTTACAACTGGGAAAAATGTTGAAGTTAACTTAATCTATTTTAATTTAAAAATACACAAATCTTACTTTGAGTGAAAGCAGCAACAAAAGCAACACAATTCTTTCCAAATCTCTCTAGACCACATTAAATAGTTCCCATTTATATTATAGAGCAGAAAATCCTTTTCTCCATCTCTTTCTCTCTTTTCATCTGAAATGTCTGTCACTCCAGTTGTGCTTGGAAACTTCTATGGATTTTTTTTTCTGTTTGATTCTGGTTTCCCTTTGCACTACAACTATAGTGTATTTAAGTGATAATAACTCCCTTATTTCTTCATTCCATAAACTTGCCTAATTCTTATTGAAATCTCTAAGAAAAT
>JASSUY010009184.1:0-14538 GCA_032466535.1 Forpus xanthops | reverse complement strand
GGCCATCCAGCCAGTTCTTTATCCACTGAGTGGTCCATCTATCAAATTGATGTCTCTCCAACTTAGAGACAAGGATGTTTTGTGAGACAGTGTCAAACACTTTCAAACAATAAGTTTTGCTTGCCAGAATAGGTGTCATGAAGCATTATCATATGTCTACTTGCATGAATATTATCTTTTCAGAGCTCAAATTATTGGATTATAAAGAAAAAAAGGCAAATGAATACAAATTGAAAAGACATAAAGGATATTTCCAAATGGTCTGAATTTAGAATGAACTCCTTGACTGCTATTTCATTATAAAATTAATGCATTAATCCTGAAGCACAAGCTAGTTACATTATCAATTTACCAAAATGTGATTTGTTTAGTTTGTTGGGGTGTTTTATGCTTATTTATTATTGCTGTACAGGCTTTCCTTTTCTTATAGGCTCAATAAAACTTTTCATAAATATATTTTTCTCCATGTGCCTGCATTCAACATCACTATTGCTTCACAGCTGGCATATGGAGCAACTGATAAACTATTTTAAAGAGCTCATTGTCATTTTAGATTTCACTTCAGAGCTGATCTCAAGCAATTTCTGTGCTGAAATGCTTTGTTTATCTGAAGTTACAGCAAGGCATTTGTATTTAGAACTGCTGATAAACAGGCACCTCATATAACCAAAAGCAAAGCCCTCTGTATGCACTAGTAGTATTGATAATAACCCTTTCCACTACTACAGAGTTTGAAGCCAGAAGGGACCACCTGAAGTGGAGCAAAGGTGAAGGGGAGTGAGCGAGGAGAGAAGAAAGCACACACCTGAATGCAGGGACGTAAGGTCAATGCTGAGAGCTGGCATGCCCAGAAAGTTAAAGCAAGAGGCTGGAAAAAAGCCAAGGACAGAGCGATGTCCCAGCAGCACATAGCCTGTTTTAGGAGGAAAGGCAGTGTTGCATCATTCCCTCTTGTGGGTCTGACACATCAATGTACATTTCCAGTGCCCAGGAATGGCAGTTTGCCAGCATCCATAAGATGAGAGATGGAGGAGAGCCTCCCCATATGTTAAGGCTGGTAATGAGGAGAAAGAATATCATAAGCTGGGAAGCAGAAGTATGCATAGAGTCATCCTTAAAATTCTACATGTAGAAACATTTTCCCATTTACTCAGCATTTTCTGCACTCTTAACTATCTTCCACACCTTCTACACTCAGGTACCTAGAGTGCATAAACCACCATTTAACATACAATGTAAAAGTTTCCCATATATTAGTCCCATACATTGATTGAATTTCGCAGGTTACTTGTGGGACCCATACCAGTGTTCTGTATTTTACCAGACTGGAAACTGTTGAACTGCTTGACCTCTATAATCTTTGTAGAGACACTGGTTTTCTGAACACAGCTCCTTCTCTCCAGTTTACTTTATCTCCCTTTTTTCCTGGAGGAACACATTTATACTGGGCCATATTTACTCCAAAGGACCACACTAAATCCAGATCGAAGTAAAACCTTTAAATTAAAATCCTTAAATTGCAAAACTGGTGCTCTGTAGATGTAAGGTAGTGAACTAGTCGACTCCTTCAACCTACTTATCTGCTTCTTGTACACCTTCAGTAATTGAATACAGGATCATGATCTCCATTCCTGATGACTGGTAAACTGGTATCAGAATTACTAAATCATATTGTTCACTTTTATGAGTCGTGAAAATATATTCATGCTCTTCCAATACCATTGGACCGGATGTTTTCTTGGTTTATTCTTCGGGTTCCTTAAAACATATGGATGTAAGTTATGTTCAAAATGTTCAAGATATTGTTATTCATCCCATTAGTTTATTCATTAATTTTTAATTGTTTTGCTATTAGAGGAGTATATTGTTTTCTTCTCTGAATCGTATAGCAGCTATTTTGATTTATTAACATTGATAGTTTAATTTCTGTTGCCAATATTTTGAAGACCTGGATTCATCCTACATATCTGTTTAAGCTTAGTCAGTAAGAAGCCAAAAAGTCGAGAATCATGTGCCTGAGTATAGCCTAAGGCACATTTGGCAACTGAGATACACACACAGAAGCTATGGGAGGACAGAATAGGCATAAAATGTGCATTTGGAGCATGCAGTATGAAGGGATTCTTATGTGCAGGTGGGAGTCTCCTGGGTGGCTCTCTCAAAATCTGGCTCTGAAATTCCGCCTAGCAACCTTTGCAGCATGGCTGTTATTGCTGAGGATTTGCCATGCACCTTGCTGTCCCCCACATCTGTGGTGCCAGATTTTTCAGCTCTTCTGTAATGATATTGTCTTAATCACACCATTTTATTTGTATCTTTTACTATTTTTCATTTGGGTTATAAAAAAATTACAAACTCCAAACACAGTCCTTCTGTGTCTTTTGTTCTGGAGCATCAGATGGAAGGATCCTGCTGACAAGAAACACAGTTTTTGTCTGTAACTGATATTACAGTATCATCTGCAAATCTCCAATCACTTTCAGTCTAAACTGGAACAAACACATGGCAAATGACACTGCATGCTATGAAGAGCTTACTGGCTTAAAAAGAATGGAAAAAGAAATACACCATTTTTCAGTAGCATAAAGTGATTAAGTCAATTGGCTTAATTATGGAACACAGGATGGTGAGCAAAAAGAAAAAAAAAAAAAAAAGAGACTTAAAGCTGATCTCCAGAGGTACTCAATAAAAAGTTGGCGCTTTCTTCCACACAGATTCTTTATTCACTGGTATTTAGAGTCCTATGATTATTTCCATTATGGTGTTAACTTTTTTTGAATAAGAACAGTGAATCAATTACAGTATCTCAGAAATGATCCTTTCTTCTGCTGGTACTACACATTGCTGAGGCTCAAATGTTGAGTGTTTACAAATAAAGGTCTCCAGATTTCTCATTCCTCATACAGTAATTACAGCTTAGAGAGGTTGGAAAAAATATTTCATGGCCTTTAGGATAATATGATAGCAAAAAATGTAATTTTATTTTAAAAACCTAGAGGATAGTAATAGCTGTATGTTTGATCTGACAATTTATTCCAGCTATCTGAAGCAGGAACTTAATCTTTAACTTACATCAATCCTTCCCATATATGAGAAAATTAATTAAACTGAAACAAGCGGACAAGTTAAAAAGACTCACTAAATTCACTACAGTAGCTGATGAGACCATCGCCAAACAGAAGATAATGAAGAAATATTTTTTGCAAAAACATCCATCATCCTGAAATTACTCTGTGAAAAAAAAAGAAACATGGGTGGTTTTCTGGAGCATTTATTTCTAATTTCAACATGATTAAACAGAAGAAAAAAAAAAAAAAAGTATTTTCCTTCTCCTTGCCAATAAAAGTGATTACTCAAAAGGAAGATTAAAACTAGACTCTACAAGGGCATACTTCAGGCAAAGCAGACTTTTAACACCTCTAGTACTTTAAGATACTGCCTCATTCAGGGTAAAATATAATAAAGTCGCCATATTCTCAATGCTAGAAAAGAATATGAAGAAATACGGCACTTATAATTTGAGGCTGATGCAATAAATACAAAAAATCTTACTTTGAGCCTTCATATTGAAAAAAAAAAAAGAGAAAATTTATGTCATAATTAATGATCTGGATTCTTTGCTCTCATCTCTTTACAGCTTGAGGCACTTTGGCTGCCCTCTCCTGTCAGGAATTGAGAGCAGATCTAGCACCTACCAGCAGCAAGAGCCCGTGAGAGCTTGGCAGTGGTGTCAAACAGCATCCTTAGTACCTACCCCACCAGGTAAAGAGGGGTAATAGCACTTGCCTATGTATCTCACACTGCTTTGGGAAGAGAGAGTATAACAGAAATGTTAAATCCCTGCTACCCTCGGGAAAATTACTTCCTAGATGAAAAGATTTTACTTCCAAGATATTTTCCATGCCCCCAATTTGAATCTTTGATGCTGTGATTCTTCTTGCTGCATTCACATAACAGCATTACCCTGAACACACATCTGCCATTCTCACACGTGCACTGAAATATTCCCCCCCATATCCTAATTCCTCCCTGAAAACCTATTTTGCCTTCAGTACTTTGTATAGATTATTTTAAAACACTGCTCTGAAATCAGCATCTTCTCTCTTAATGTTATTGGTGCATTCGTAGGTATTCTTGTGATTTCTTTCTAATCCCTCAATATTTTGACATGCCTAGAAGTCTATATAATGTATGTCCTTGTTTAAAGAAGCATATCAGTGGTATGATCCCACTAATAGAGTATAATAATTTAAAAATCAGGTTAAAGAAACATGTTTATTATTAATTATATGAAAATTCTTTCTTGGTAGGCATTACACAGACTTCCCCTTCTTTCACTGTAATTCAGAATATTATTTCCTTTACCAACCTAAATTTTGCTGGCCTGAATCTTTTTCTGCTTTCTTTTTTTATTTTTGTTCTTTCTCTTTTTTTCTCTTTTTTTTTTTCCCCTCTTTCTTCTTCTTTTGTTGTCTTTATTTGTTTTGTTCTGTCAAGCTTCTGTCTGCCACTCTGTGGTTTTGTACTTTCAATGGTATTTGAAACCAGCCTTTGTATCACATGCAAATTTAATGAACATGCTGACTGCCACATTCTTCCAGATCATTAATGATGATGTTAATCCAGGCCAAATTTAAAATCTCCCCTGTGATACTCCATTAGACCCCTCTCCGTAGTTTAACATACCTGGCCAAATTTACTCTTGTAAGCAAAGGATGTTTTCAATGAACCTTAAAAACTTGCACCAGTGGATGCAAGTAATTACTCAGGCCCATTACCTTTTATCATTAGCCTTTGTTTGCAGGCATGTACTCATCTCACAATGGTGCGAATATGTGTAAAGCCAGTTGTAATTAATTTTGTCCCTAACACTTCACACAACAGTATGTGACATGCCACTAAATGAAGTGCACTAATGTGGCTGCCATCAATCTCACTGAAAAACTCCCTGCCTGGACAGTGCCCTGTACAGTTGGCTGCTTACTGTTAGAAAGTGATGAGAATGAAGGTATTCTCTACCCTTTTGTCCCCAGGTCTTTTCAGATTGGAGAAAGAATATGTAGTTTTGATCGAGCCCAAAGAAGGAGTGAAGAATGAACATGATCCTGAAGTCTAACAAAAGCGAGCTCATTTGAGGGGCAAGAGAACTTTTTGCTTGTACATATTGCTCAAACATCCATTTGATGTACAATACAGCCATGCCTGTGAGTTTGGAAATATATTTAAATTATCAGTTTTTCAGAGTATTTTAGTGATTCATAATCTTTCTCCCCTCACTTCTGCCCAGATACTGCTTTTCACTTTGCTTCTTCTATGTCTCTAAGAGATGTCCCTCGGCCAAATTTCAAAGACCAGTAGTGTCCAGAGAATACAAGACATTAAAATAGTCCTCTTTTTTCTTCTCTTTCCTTCAAGAAAAGCATTTAGTCCATTTCCACACAGCAATGCACAAAGCTTGGCAGTGGCAGCAAGTGAAGCTTTCACAGAAAAAATTACAAGGAGAAACAGTTACTCAATACTAAATGAAACACAGATTTGCAGGTAGAAGAACCAGATGCAATTCTGAGCAGCCACAGTATCTCAGTTCCAATTAAAAGAGGTGAAGTTCTAAAGTGCAGAGATTTTCACTTAAGCACTGACTAAATAGTTCTGCCAGAGGGAAAAGGAAAATGAGGAATGAAATGTAAAACACTACCTGTGTCTCTGGTTACACAAAGATACTAATTTCATGTATGATGAAAGAGTATCTATCTCAGTGCAAAGACACTGTCCAGCCCATTTGTTATTACTTTGTGGTCTCTTTTGCTAAATACAAAAATAAAATCCTTTTTTTTAACCCCATTCCCAAAGAATTTCACACATAGGTTCACTGCTCCAGGTCTTTGATTTCTAGCATGTCAGTTACTGGACAGGTTGCTGGTAGCACAGCAATACTCAGTTCATCCCATCAGATCCACAGCCAACTGCCTGGAGATAGTACAGAGATACAGATTCCTCTTTAGTTGTCTTTTCTGTCTCATTTCTAGTATATTTAAGAATAATATATATAAATAATTTTAAGAACTGTTGTCCTCTGTGTTAATGACTGCAGGACTGGTCCCTACATACCCAGCCTCGTATTTCCTGGTCACTGCCAATTAGTGGCAACATTTCTGTCAATGGACACATATGTACTGTGAGACAGAACAAGAACCCTAATTACTTTCAGATAGATCACTCCTGGTTGTCAATTTTAATTTGAACTCTAGGTGTGTCCACATAATCCTTCCTTTAAATTGAATTGGTTGAAATCTATTCAGTCTCAAATGTAAAAATGGACAGTACAGTTAAAACTGCTGTAGTTAAATCTGAACAAATATTAACTTCCCTATACGTGGATGGGTCCAGTTGCAAAGTGGGATCCCATTTTTCCTGTGTATCTACTCTGCAAGTCACTGCTTAGGGATGAAATGATCCAAGTTCTTCTGCAGTTTCTTTCATTTCTGCAGGCAGCTGCAGCATTTGAACTGCAGACTTCAGGGCTTAAATCAAGAGATGTAGTGAGAAGCGTAAAGTTTGAATTCCTAGTTTAATACGTTCTATACAAATATTTCTACTAGCATTGGGCGTTCAAAAGATAAACAAAACCCTAACACTTAAGCCCCTTTTGCAGTTACTGTCTTTATGCTTAATACAAGTGAAAGAAGTAATATGCCAGACCTCAGAAACTTGCTAATACTTTTAAATAGCCTAAAATGTAGCCAGTGGTCCTTCACTGGTGGATTTTAAAAGCTGCTTCAAGAGGAGGCACCACTAGTTCTTTTGGAGCTCTTGCTGTTAGTACATTTCTAGATGTGTTTCTCCAATGTGATGTTATCCCTCTGTGGTTCTAAATCGGGCCTTTCAGTTCTTGTAGGTTTTTTTTTTTTTTTCAGTAAAACACTGAAGTCATTTTTAGAACAGCAGAGTTGAATCAGTCTTTCAAACTTTTGCAGTAATCTATTTTAAGGTCATTTCCACCTTTTCTAACTTTTAAACCAGGCTAGCAATAAAGATCATGGAAGAATTTTAGCAAAAAAAATAAAAAAAAATAAAACAAAGCAAAACAAAATAAAATAAACCACTAAAAAATTTAATGTCCGTAGTTCTGTAAAATATTATTAACTGCTGGTTGTTGCCTGAGTGTTCTGCAACCTGGAAAATATACTTTATGCTTATACCAGATCAATTACATTTTCTTGATTTCTCTAATATTTTCCTTCAGAGATTCAAATAACTAAGCTACACAATCAGATAAAAATATTTTTTCTTTCACTTTCTATGTTGAGTTAAATATCTATGTTGAGTTAAATCCTTGTTTTTGTGGACAAAATTCTGTCATTCCTTCCTGCTATACACCAGCCTTCTCTCTTACCTCATGCATACACTATTTGACAATGCAACAGAATCATAAAATGCATTTAAATAAAAACTTTAGCTCACTTTTTAGTCTTGTTTTATTAAACTTAATACAGAGCACACAAGAGTGGCAGTATATAAAAAATGTTTCAGTACACAGAATATGGAAAATCAGATAGAGAAAATAGTATATTAGTAAGACAATTTCTGCTAGAAGTACTGCTTACACTATTATGTCCAGCACTTTCTGAATCCCTGCTCTAAATTAAATTACTTTATGATTTTAATAACTTCTCTTACAAAATTACTGAGGCAGAATAATTTTACAATGACTTTTCTAAAATTAATATTAAGTGACTCACCATTTAGTTTTGCTCCTTAACTCCTGTCACTGCAGAACCAAACTATGCAAAAACTTATGAAATGGCCTTTGCATCTGGTTACCCATCCTCTGCAGCAAAGGTGTGAAGAGCACTCAATGATCTTCCTTCACCTGCACCCTTACCAGAGAAGGATGGAGCAGCAAGGTGATGGACCACCAGGTGATAGGAGACACCCCACACAAAGAGATACTAACCTGAGGCATAACTTTCCCTATTGCCCTGTATTCCTATATTCCCGTATTCCTATATTCCTGTATTCCTATTTCTGCTGTGACTGTGGGAAGTAAGTGTGGAACCCAGTGCTCACATGGTTCAGAAGTTAGTGTCGCTACATTTGGTTTCTCATTTCTACAGTTACAACTGAGAAAATATGCAACTGAACTACAGAACATGCTAGGTTCTCTGCAAGGTTTGGCACTGCACATAAGACAGCACACTGGCACAGAGCCGACAGCAGACTATGTTTAACAACTAATGATACACTTTACTATAGCCTTGACACTAAAAACACATACCTAGTGCCAGTCAT
The DNA here is from genome assembly GCA_032466535.1 of Forpus xanthops. Classification (NCBI taxonomy): domain Eukaryota; kingdom Metazoa; phylum Chordata; class Aves; order Psittaciformes; family Psittacidae; genus Forpus; species Forpus xanthops. Next base: position 6,249 of record JASSUY010009184.1, on the reverse strand, counting down.
TCTGTTGTCATTTAAATTCATATACGTCTCGGGATGGTTTCCATCCATGCTGGCAGCCCAACTGTAATGAAGAAGGAAACTGTACTTTGTAGATAAATAAAAGCAAATGTGGGATGTACCTAACTGGATTAGACAGACTGTAGGAATAATTTAAAAATATAAGAGTGCAACACATAAATGTTGGCATTATTCGTTAAGAGGACAGGAATTCATGAGTTATATGCAACTTGCTAGACCAGAAATACAGGAGAAAGTACCATAGATGTTCAAGTCTTTCAATTTATGCAGCAGTCCTCATGCTTAGTATTCGCCTAGTGCCTTTTCATTTGTAAAGTCCTAAGGTCCCTACAAAAAAAAAATGATTCTGAGCATGAATCACAGGGCAAGGAGGCAGCTTGTTTCTTCTCACATGGAAAATCAACACGTAACTAGGAGGAGAGATGGCAAAATATATTGCAGGCCATATCCCAAATTGTGAAAGGGAAATGTGGGGTTTTTCCTGGGGACTCCTAGCACTGCATCCTTTTAAGCAACACTAAGTATCCTTCCTAATATCCACTACTAGTCATCTGCTTGTTATTGGCATGGTTCTGTAAATAAACATATAAAAAAAGGCAAAGTCTGGAAAGTATGAACTGCCTCATGAGCAGATAAAAACTAGAAGGCCTTTTTTAATATCTATAATTTTATTACTTTGCATACTAGCAAGTGTGTCATATTTAAAGGACTATTATTTTGGAAAAGACACTTCATTTATACAGCTCAGTAACAAAACCAGAAGGGTACTCAAATAGAAAAAAAAAAGGTAAATGTTCTATTGAGATATGATTTGTTGTTCAAAAAACTAAACACCTTTAACAATGCTCCCAAAATTACCAATCAATTCTTAGAATATCCTATTGCTTTTCCTTGGATTCTTTCCTTCTTTTTTAATTTGTACCTTTCCCTTCTGTGACAACTTATTTTTATGTTATCATTATCACACTAGCAACAGTGGCCATCTTTCTGTACTGTGTTTATATAGTACATTGTAAAAGTATGGAAGTGCAGGTTCATGCTGTTATTTGAAAAAGAAACAATCAAAACCTCCACCAGTGAAATCCACCATTTCAAAAGTGTTCTGAATTTTAATTATTTATTGCATTCTGTATACTGAGGTTGTCTCCTTTGATGATTAAGGAAAATGTCGCTAATAAAGAAAAAAACATGCAGAAAAAAACAGTTGTTTAAGGAAAAAAAATATATATAAAGAGCAAATAATTTGTAAAAATATTTTTTAAAAACAAACTCTAGAAACTTTATAGCAAGCACTGCTTTAAGCCCTGTGTCACCTCTCATGTGCCAGACTAAAGCATGAAGGAATTAACATGATCTATGTTCCATTACACTGACTGTATTTATTCCCAATGCTATTTTTCTTACAAAGATACCATAAAATATAACATATGAAGAAAATAAATGTAATAATTAAAGAGAAATGCAGGAAACCTGGATTACAAGCACCAAAGCAATGCATTGAATTAATGCATCTTCAAGGTGATATCACACATAAACCATTGTCATGGTGACTCCAAACCTGAACTAGCAGTTTTGCACCACTTCTTTCCATAGAGGATGGCTTGCTGTTATTTGCCAGGATAACCAAACTAAATATATACATCCCAATACAAGTACCTTCTGTAAAAGACCCCAGCTCCTCCATATGCCCTTTCACAAGCATATTTGTGCTGATTATTTTACTACTGACCCACCATTTATTAGGCTTAGAGCATGAAAATGTACTTAAAAAATAAGATCTATCGAAAACTATTTATACCAGAAATTAGGAGAAAAAAAATTCATTCTTGTTCCCTTTCCATCCCTTCGCCAAACACTCAAATCCAGGAAATCTATGATTAATGCCACAAGCGCCTCTAGTAATATGTAGGAACTACTAGCATTGTTAATTCAAGTGACCTGACTTCACCAGTAATCACAGCAAAAAAACATGAGCTCTCACAAAGACCAAGCTTTGAAAGGATTAACATTGGTGTCCAAATTGCACCTGAAAATAAACAAGACAATGTTAAAGAGACTGTTTCAGTGGCATGGATGTGTTTTTTCCCAGAATAACTTCAGATAAGTAAGTTTCATTAAGACAGAACTAGCTGGGTAGTTACGAGGTTTAAATTTCTTTGACTTGAATCTCATTTATTAAGAGGGGTAGAGCTTATCTACTTAAGATACATCCTTAGTATCGCAGCAGGATATAAATAAAGGCTCACCACATTATTTCGAGACAGACTCCTCATAATATTAGTAGAATACTATATGTCTTATTGCTATTAAATGAGCTCCCACTGATTTTAAATTTCATTGGGCTCATAAACTCTTCCAGTTGGCAGAGAAATTACATTTTCTGATTTCCAAAGCTTTATAATGAGTCATGACCTACCCCTTCCCTTTGTCCCTTCAGAATACCCTTCTGCTGATTAATCTCCCAGCTGTAATTTTGATTTCACCCCAACACTCACATGGGTATTTGCACACACACAGGTAATATTACAGAGCATTCATTTTTTTTTTTTTGTTCCAGTGCTCAGGATGCTTTATCTAGGCTTCCCTGTAGTCATTATAAGCAAAAGCAGCAGAGGAAAAGGCAGTTTCATATCATGTCTCCTGTCTTTGATTAATCTGCAAGCTGCACATTTTAATGACTCCTCATAAATAATTCAATTTCTAATTATGCTATAAACCCCCTAACCTGGAGACAAATAAAGGAAGGTAGAGGAAAAGTGCATATGCTCGATCAAGCAAAGCTTGCAGCAACTGAGTGACTCACTGAACTATTCTGCCTATGCAAGATGCACCTCCTTCTAACACCTGGAAGTGTTTCTCTAATAAACATGACAGTATTACATACAAAGTTAGAGCTGAAGACAATAATTTTGGAATCTATTTTCTTCCCACTTTCCCATTCCAGAAGGTACATACATGACCGAGATGTGCTCTTGCTCTGGATGGCTTGACCATGCTTACCCTTCTTCTGCTGATAGGACCAGTCCTGTGCCCTTGCACATTGCCCAGCCCACAATAGAGTTCAGTAAACAAGCCATAGAAGAACTTACACTTTTGATTCTTGCTCCTTATCTCCCCTCTCTGAACTCCTTGCTAAGGGCTTGGAAACCCAATATTTGCTACTCTATTTTCCCCTGTGACTCACTGCCTGAAGAGATGAGACAGAAACTACTCTTATGCCCTCCTCCACAGATCACTCATGTTTCCCTACATACAGATGAACCAGGACTTCAGGAGGAAACCATTAGCTACCATCATATGAATGACACCTGGTTTCTACCAGCACAGAAGTTCTGCAGTTCTCTTCACACCCAGGTCTCACTTTTCTGCTGCAGAGAACATTACTGCCAAATCAACCACAAGCTACAGACACATTTTTTCCCTTTTTTTACTCTTATCAAAATGCATGTGACATACCAAAAGCTGGTCAAGGTACAAGTGACAGCACACAGACAGCTGAATGATCTCCTCCTACCTGCAACTATTTTTTAATTGCAAGAAGGTCTCTCAATACACAACAGAGCATCTGCTCATTAGCACTACAGCACTACTTCTCCTACTGACACTTCCTACCCTTCCTCCTCTCCAATCTCTCACAACTATTCCTAAAGCACTTGCAAATTGCAAACTCTCTGTGACCTGTGGGGTTGGATTTATAATGTGCATATTAATGCATTTCTTTCTAAAAGTTCCTTACAAAAATAATGAGCAATCCAAGCTCACTGTGGTTTTTGACCAAAATCCCTGGGATTTATTCTGAATGGCAGCTACTTGGTTTGTCTTGATTCCTTCCTGAAACAGTATTTTATGTTGATACCATGTTAGAGCTTGTGAGCTTACACATTCTTAATTTTATATTTCAGGCTACAGCATTCGGCCCACAATGCTACAGAGGCCAAAGTTCATTGTGTCAAAGCTGCATCAATGGCATTCTGTGGAAGAAAATGATAAACTGATACAATTCTATGGGTTAATCAGAAGGGTATGGCAATAGCCTGCATTACAAGATGCAGTGCATTTTATTTAAGAAGTTAATCTGAGAGTACGTATTGTGACTAGTTTTACATCCAAATACTGTACTAGTTTATAAAAGTGAGGAAAATATAATGCTAGATCATCTTTAGTCTTGACAAATCTTGTGATACAGTTGTTGATGAGGAAAATTTCCAATTGCTTTGATGTAGGCAAATATTCCAACCTACCCTGGGGCCAGGCTTACATGCATGTTGCCATTTCATCACCTATAGACTCTTAGGTGTGTGGGAAGGTGTCCTGGGTTCAGCAGTATCAGTCATTTTTTAATCCATCTTAGTAGCTGGTGCAGCTCTGTTTTTTTGACTTTCAGCCTGGGAAGAGCACTGATAACACTGATGTTTTTAGTTACTGCTCAAAAGTTTAGTCTGACCAAGGACTTGCTGAGTTTTATGCTCAGCCAGGGAGGAGGGGAAGCCGGAAGGAAGCAGAAACACCTGATCCAAACTAGCCAAATTGGTATTGCATACCACAGCATGTCATGCCCAGGATGGAAAAACTGGCGGCAGGGACCCAGAGGAGTTAGTTCACTGCTCGGTTGGGCTAGTTATCAGTCAGCGGATGGTGAGCAATTGTATTCTCTTCCCTTGTTGTTTCCCTTGTCATTATTATTGGTGGTAGCAGTGGTTTATGTTATACCTTAGTTACTGGACTGTTCTTATCTCAACCTGTGGGTGTTATATTCTTTTGATTCTCCTCCCCGTCCCTCTGAGACCTGGGGGAGGAAGGTGAGGAGAGCTAATAAACTGTGTGGCTGTTTTACGGCTAGGCTTAAACCACGACAGAAGGGAAAGGGAGACATAGGCTAAAAAGCAGTCATGTTGTTTGCCTGTACCCAGCGGAGGTTTGGCCACCTCGACTGAATAACGAATGAAGTGATCTTCACCAAACCCTTGAGAAGTAACACATAAAAGTATTTCCTCTTCCAAGATTACTGATACACCTCATGAATTAGGGAGAAGGAAGACAGAAATTGCTCAATGTACTGGAGTCATATACGTATCATGTTGGTCATCCTAGCACTCCACCTATGAACGCTTCTGAAAAATAAGGAACATGACAGAGAGGATATGTTCTAAGACTTCATTTGTCTACAATTCCAAGAAAGTTATAAAGAATTGGGCAGAAGATGCTATAGATGAGGTACTGAAATTCACTTGCTTAAATATTAGGTGTCTTTGAACTAATTATCCATGCTTGCTCTACAGAAAGCGAGGGCACTTCCAGATATTGCCTGGAAATATCTTTGTCTCTTAAATATTTGAAGGGGAAGGTAGATATGTCTAATTTAGAAAACAATCTACTTGGAAAATTCAATATTGAAAATAATTATATTGAAATTCATTATTATATTGAAATACATTATTATATTGAAATACATTATACCCAGGACATATACATATAATTATATTGAAACCACAGAAGAAACCTGCAGCGAGGCAAAATCTTCAACCAACATTCCCTATGACTGGGACTAAAGCTCTAAATATTGGGCCATTGTTCCGTTTGCACACACAGGCCCCCATCCAACAAAACTTCATGTATAATATGTGCTTTAATATTTCCTTTTTACATTATTCCATTTTCATATAGACTTCATTAGGACTGTACTTAAGCATAAATTTGCATCAAGCACACTAGGTTCTTTCCAAGTGCAGGGCCCTAGTGAAAGCCAACAGAAAAAAGTTTTAAAATAACAAATATTTATTTTATCATTCCTTAGCCTATGTTAAAGCCTGTAACAGTTATAAATATCACCTACATCAGACAGTTCCTCCTGGGTTAAGTTCTTCACAGAGACAAATATTAACTATGCCAAAGCGTTCAGTGGCTGCATTCTTGAAGAATAACGGTATGAGTGCTTTCCTACAACCTCAATTAATGTTTTGGGTGTTTTGTGCACTGATGATGATAAAATCATGGAATCATAGAATAGTTAGGGTTGGAAAGGACCTCAAGATCATCTAGTTCCAAGGCCCCTGACATGAGCAGGGGCACTTCACACTAAACCATGCTACCCAAGGCTCTGTCCACCCTGGCCTTGAACACCTTTAGCAATGGAGCATTTACAACTTCCCTGGGTAACTCATTCCAGTGCCTCACCACCCTTACAGTAAAGAATTTCTTCCTCATATCCAATCTAAACTTCCCCTCTTTAAG
>JASSUY010009183.1:1907-12903 GCA_032466535.1 Forpus xanthops | reverse complement strand
CAGGGGAGGTGCTTCTTTAAAGAAACCAACCCATGGATTTTGGACAGGATTAGGCACAAATATCATTCTGCTTTTATAAATATTGACAAAAGGAAACAGAAAAACAGGTCTGCTCATAAAGGGGAGGTCTATTAACTGTAACGCTGCTCTGAGTGATAGCTTTACCTTTGAATTAAAACAAAAACAGTAAGGCTAGATATTACTTTTTTATACTGACAGTTCAAAACCTCATAAAATATTAGTGTCTGTATCAGCTATAAAATTAATGGCTCTTTATCCTTCAGTGTTGCACTCTTCAATTTTATTTTATCACTAGTTTTTCAGCTGTCTGTGTGTGTACGTGTGTGTGTGCACACGTCCTTTCCTTTCTAAGCTGTTTGGCTGTTGATGAATAGGCTTATAATTGCTCAGTAAAGCTGTATGGTAGTGTTTGCAAGTGGCATTCCTGATTCCTTTACATCAGAGGTCACTATTGTACAGTGAGATCCTGATAGGAGACAATGATAACACAGTGCAAAACAAATAAAACAGAAGTAAACACTGTTTTTGATGGTGTGGATTGTTCTCCAGTTAAATAACTTTCTAGGCACAGAATTTAAAAATCCTGTCAGGAATCTCAGTCCAAAACTGCCCTTTAAAATGTTTGGAGGCCAATGTAAACATTAAACTCTGTATGATGTTTGTATTCACTTACCCAATCTAACTTTTATTAACAATTAATTCATCAAATTTCAATGCCTATAAAATCCTCTGAGTCATAAGCCCCTCTGGAAGCCTGTATCTTGAAAACAGAAATCACAATTACAGGATTATTTTTGATGCAGAATCAAACTTAAACTGGGCTTTATAAACCAAGCAGTTATATGCATTTCTACTGTCTAAAGGCATCAGATTGCCTTAAAGCTCATATAGAGTGTAAATACATAGAAACCACAGGAGGCAGCCAGTACATATGGAACAGATAAAGGCCATATAGTTTATTGAACCTTGTGGCCTGCTGATGTAACAAAATAAACTTTGCAATGAGCAGTCAGATCCTAACATCAAGTCGCTCCTTCACTAGAGCGTAATAGATGATAGGTCTCCAAAGGCCAGATTTGGATCCCCATATTTATCAGGAGTCTTACTTCAGGCTCTGGCCCTCAGTACACTGAATGAGGGATTTAGTAAAATTCATTTGTGGTATTTTCTGTTCTCTGACCAAAGTGTGTTGAGAGGCAGCTGGAAGGTTTCATGTTCCAGCAGCTGAAGGGAAAGAAATCCTGAGATCAGGTATATGAAACCTACTCGGTACTAATGAGTCCTCCTCTTCTAAACAGTTTTTTCCAGGATGAAAGCAATTTGAAGTGAGCTCTCTCCCCTGCTGAAATTTTAAATCAACTAGAGGAGCCAAAACAAACGATGTGTGCCATTGCCTATACCTGCTAGTGGCAAGGAGTCCATTGCTCTTGAGAGATATGCAATTTTCAGTTTCTCTTTAATTTTCTTCTTCTCCCCACTCCCCTAACTCAGCCTTCCCAATATTCAATGCCTAATCACTCTGAGATCATTATTAATGATATCAGCCCAAGAGTCTGATGTAAGGATAAACGAGAAATGTCTCACACATCTTATATCTGATGATAATGGAAATTCCCTAGATGCTGATGTACAAAACAGTGCAGCAGGGCTTTGGTACTGCAAGAAGTCAGAGCTGTTCCTGTATGTTTGGGGACTGTCACCTCTGCAGGTGAACTCATCCTCCAAGGGTACAATCTCAACACTCGTGCCCCAAGGAAATGTCCTGTGTTCTCTCTATGTCTGTGCAGAGATGCTCCTGATTATAAACTGTGGCTGTGGCAGTGAGATTTGGCTCACAAGTACTGCTTGCTTGCTGGTAGTGCAGCTATTAAAACACAGAGGCTTTGTTGCTTGAGGAGACATTTTTTGAATGGAGACTATGGAGCTGTGGGAAGAATGGGCAACTACTTACTCTTTTGTGTTTCCAGCAGCTCTCCCTGCACACTTTTCTTTGTGTTTATTTCCATTCTTCTCTTGGGAATTAAGTAATACCTTCAAACCACAGGTTATAGGAAAATTTAGTCTAGAAGGAAACTCTAGAGAAATGCTATTTCATTTCAGCATCTCAGAGGCCTCTCTTGCATTCTCTCCCTACAAGCCACCTACATTCTCCCAGACAATACAAAAGCCCAGGTTTATGTTCTTTGCTATACAAATTCTTTTACAAATGTGCATTCATTAAATATCCATCCTTTAATGAAGAGCAGCACATATTCCTATCCTGCTCTTGCTCTGGAAATACACTTCTGGTTCACAGGACCACCCTCACACATCCATATTGCCCATTGAAACAAAGTGACCAAACCACAGGACAAATTAAATGCAAGTATATTTGAATTCATTTGTGATACAGCAGATACCTACAAACAGAACCTTCTAATACCCTGTTTTCAGAATATGCAGGGTAGAAGAAGTAAATTCCAAGATTATACACAAACTGAGAGCGCTGAAAAACTTGCAGATACCAAAATTGACACTGATGTGCTTTATGGACAGACAAGACTACATAAGAAAAGACAACTCCTCGCTGGCAGCTGCGTAAGGTAAGCACAGCTGAGTGAAAAGGATTCCTAGTCCTGGCAGCAGAAGAAACACAATGAGTCAAATGCAGCTCAGGAGTCAAGCAGGTCAATCTCAAGCCCAGATGAGAAAGAAGGGGGTCATGGTCACCAGTACCATAAGCAGATAAAAAGATCCAGCAACAGTGCAGAGACATGCTCCTACTGAGTGAACAGAGGAAGGTCGCCAAGCTTTCAGCTCTCCTGCAGTTAGCAGGAAAACTGTCTCAGTGCTACAGACTGGCAAAGAAACCACTGAAGCCATGCTGAAAAGATTACTGTATTCTCCAAATTACCTCTAAAACGCTCTCCTATCCTGACAACCTGAGAAGATAATTTGATCTTTTCCTATAAAGAAAAAAGGAGCAAGCATTCACAATACAATAATGTGTGAATTCACAAATAATAGTAACTTGAGCTCATTTTCCACCTCTTTAACATTCTCTCTATTTTGCAGTAGCAGTCAAAAGCCAATTGCTTCTAAAGTTATTGTATCTGTATTCTTTCAGGAGACAAGACTTAAACACTTTTGAATCAACTATCATTCTTATCTGTTTAGTTTTGGTGTGGTTTCTTTTTTTGATACCCCTTCCCAAATAACATATGACCTATGAGAATGTCCTCCTAGGAAATGTTGAGATACACAGACCGATCAAAAAGCTTTCATAAAAGCTTGTGGTCTAACCACAGGGAGCATTGGTTCAGACCTAATTACCTTCATCTTCCAAAGGTTAATACACTTCATTCCATTTTTTCTCATTATGTTGCGTACATCTTAAAAGAAAGCCTAAAAGCAAAGATACTTTGTGATTCTTCCTCCTAAAATGTAATTTTCCATGGGCAGATCTCAGCATAATTCCTCACATGGGAGAAACGTAGATTTATCCTCAGTGAATAGACATCAGGAAACAAGACCTACAAGAGAATATTCAACTAATAAAGTCATACAGTTATATGTTTTATATAAAAATACTTGAATCTCCATGCAGTAGTTCACACACTTTAAAATGAGGTTACATATTTGCCATAGAGCCCTGTGATGACACACTTTATTAAGCCTACATTTTACATCATATTCTCTATTTCCATGGTTCCCTCAGATTCATATTTCAGTGATGTACTTCAGGATCCTGAAGATGAGGCATAGTACTGAAATGTTAAAACAGCTTCATTGTCTTTACTTAGTTTTATTTTTACCATTAAAGGACAGGAATTGTATGAGAAGTTTGCAGCTGAACACATAAGAAACAATTATTTAGATAAAGGAGATCTGCATGGCTTATTTATTTCTTGTTCTTCAACCTATTACATGACATCATTTTAATATAAAAGCACTTTGTAATTATGATGCCTTTACTGATAATTCTTTGTTGTACACCACTGGATCTTCCTAATCTGAGCCCAGAGATCTTTTTAGAGATTTTGCAGTCACACCTTCAAGAAGTTCCACAAAAAAGTCTTTCAACCTCTGCAACCTTTTGCTTTGCTTTGCTTCGGCATGCTCAGGACAGAATTTTCTGCAGTTTCCACCTTTTAAGCTTTAAGCTTTGCCTAGAGGGCAGCAAAACAGCATCTCCCAGGGAATCCAATACCTAAATTTTCTTCCTTTTTTCAATCAAAGGACCATAGCCTCTTCTTCAGTACTTCTTTTGCTGTGCCGGAAGACACTGCCAAACGTAACCAATCTTGGCCAGCATGACTTGGCACGGGCACAGTGTGGTTAGCCCTGTCTGTCTCCCCACTGACCTAACAAACCAAGCTGGGACCTGCCAGGAAAGAGCCTCCACTAGCCATCCCTGAAGGGTTTTGTCAAACCTGCTGCCAGCGACCCACCAGCTATGAGGTAGTGTCTCTGACTGCTGGGCTGAAGATTGCAGGACTAACTCAATAATTTAATGACAGGGGAGACATTACTGCTGAGACTAGAACTTGCCGCTCTAGCTTCTGGGCCCAAATGGGGACTGTGAAGAAATGCTGGAAGCAAGACAAGCACACAACTCTTGAGTTGCAAAACCTAAATGTCTGTAGAATTTTCTTCCACTGAATTATGCAGCTGAGAAGCTGCTTGATAGATCAAAAGTCATCTAGCTAATGGAATGAGAATGCAGATAGGAAAGCAGCCTGGGTGCTTTTTTCTTTTTAACGGAAAAAAGGACTTAAATTCAAAACCAAACAACCCCCCAAAATATCCCTCCATATCTTTCAAAGCTCTGAGGAAAGACACATGCCCAGTGGGATTTACTATCCTGTTACCCACTAAAGTATTTGAATTCCACAGGAAAATGCACTTGAAGCAAAAGTGAAGTATTTCTGAGATACTACTGAAGTTGAAGATCATGGAGTAAATGGAAACAAAAATGTCTCAGTAAAGAAAAAACATCTGAATAACTGAGCAGTAGGACTAAAAAATCTGGTTTCTCATGGCTTTGTGTATCTTGACTGGCTCCTCTAATGTCTTGTGAGGGCCTCTATTGTAGTTTCATCCATTGGGAAAGGCGTGACTGTGGGCTTTCTCTGCCTTGTTGCCTATTTTCAGAAACCTGTATAGGCACATTTTCCCTACGGCGTTCTCTTTTTTGTCTTTGTTAAAATTGGTGAAAAGGATTAAAAGTTAGACAGGGAAGATAAAGACAGACAGAAACTGGTTATGATAACACTCTCACCCTTCTAGAAAATGGGAAAAAGTCCTAGGAAAAGTAATTATGGTTTAGGTTAGTTATTTGGAGACACGAGGGCAGAACACATACAGGAGTGGCATCCCTTCAGTATTTGGAATCATTCTTGCTGAGAGACAGTAACAAAAATAATAATAATAAAACCTCGCAGCTAGGGTCAGTCCTTCCCAGATATTTGCGTATGTTTTCAAGTGTCAGTGCAGGAAGGATAACCCCAGCTTGCAGACATAACAAAGCGACCACCTTCTATCCAGCACTGCCTCTGTCCTGTTTCTTGTGGACAGGTCTTTTTAGGGTGAGACACAAACCGTTTTGATTTTCTTTTTGGATGCTTGAATCCCCTTGAAAAGCACAGAAAGTTGCCAAAGACCTCAAGCAAAATTTACTGGAGTATGAAATTTGCCCAAACTGGTTGTTCTGAGTTCTCTGCTTACACTGACACTCAAAATTCACGGCATACTCATACCCACGCTCACAGGTTGCTCTGAATAACAAATGCAACCTTCCCCTTTATCTCTGGTGAAAATGGAGAAGGAAAGTAAGACAGCCTGTGAAAAGCATTTTATATGCAAGACAGATTAGAACATTAGCGGTGTAATAAAGTAAATAAGATGACAATTGACCTGAGACATGTGGGGTTTACCCCAATTTTTTGTTTATAGTTGAAGGTCGTAAGCTATACAAACCTCTATTGATCAGAGTCCTCTTTGTTTAAACAGAACCTACTGTACTTATTTGTGCTGTTCCTCTAAAGTCAAACAAAAGGGGACAGTTTTAAGTAAATCTCTGCATGACACTGCTGCCATGTGGTTCATTCACTCAGTATACAGATGTTTTCAATCTGTACAGTTTGTCTTTCATATCCATATGAGATGAAGCAGGCTTGATTTAGGCTGGGAATGATGCCAAAGAGAAAAGATACACCATTAACCCTTAATAAACAACTTATAAACGACTTATGAAGCATCTCTGGTTTATTCATTAAAGGGAGTCCTTGAAGGATTATCATAACACCTTATGAGTGGTAAGAAGCCTTTACTTGTCTACAACATTATGCGACAGGTATTTACATGGAAAACAAAATGCTTGTTGTGGGAGATCCTCCCCTTTCATTCCCTTGCACACTAATATACAAGCTAAAAATAAGCATCTTCCCAAACTTTGCATTGAGATAATGAACACCATCAAGAACTAGAAGGACAGAATTAATTTGGATTTTACATCACAACTGACACACTGGAAATCAGAACCCTGTGTCCTGGGCATTGCACAAGTCCTTACAGAACTGTTTCTTGCTTTACCACCTTAGTACATGCTAAATGCGTATATTTAATACATAGTATAGACATGTACTCAATACTTACTACACCTAAGAGACAAGATGGTGCCTCTTGTTACACATCTGTGAAACTGACACAAGAGATTAAGAGACTTTCCTAAGGTCACATGAGAATGATGTATAAGAGCCAGGGACTGTACAAAGCCTCCCCAAAACACATCCTAGAGAGTTCTTCACACTACTAACCCTCTAATATTGTTTCTGGTCTGCCTTTCTCAACACCCCTTTCCTCTAACAAACTACTACTAGCTCTTGACAATACTAGATGTGTGTTATGCACAGCATTGGGCTTGTGGTAGGTGTAGGAATATTAGAAGCAGCTACTGGCTTGGAAGTAATTGTGGGGGGAAAAGGGCACAGTTTTCTCTTCAGACAGTTTATAGAGCTTTGCACACTGAGTCTATTCTTACTGTATTATTCAGGAAACAACCTGTTGCATCACCTCAAAGAAAAAAACTGCTGATCTAATGCAACTAATAAACAATCTCATTCAATCAGTTTCTTCCTTATTTAAACATGCAAAACACAGAAGTGAGTTTAAACCCACTGCGCCAATAGTAACATCTCTTGATTTTAGGAGGGAGCAGTGTGGTTTGGCAAATAAAAAAAAAAAGAATCAGTATTGATTTGATTTTTGCTTCTACTTCAGCTCAGTCAGAAGGCAGAAATTCACCACACTGCTTAGCTTAAAAAATTCAGAATTGAAGGCTGCTGCTCAGAAGCATGAGCTTAAAAAGACTGCTCTCTCCCATACGGAGTTTACTCTGTCCCTAAGGAGTTTACAGCAAGTCCTATACAGTTAGCTGGAGAAAAAGCCTATCAAGTTAGAAGATATTCTGCCCTGTTTAAGGCTGTGTTTGAAGAAGGGGCTATGCAGAGTCACATGTAGGCTCAATTATTCATTTCTCCAGGAGGTGTTTGAGTCAGGGAAGCAGGCTCAGCACATACCATAAAAATACTTCTGCTCCTTACTCTCAAGATCTACAGGTCAAACAAGCTGCACTCAGTCATGGGACATTAAGTCCCTGGATCTTGAACTCCAGCTGACTGCCTCACCCAAGCTTTTGGGCTAAATGAGCATTTCCCCAGCCTAGATGCTAAATGAAGAAGTCAGCGGGTCAGGCTTCTCTTAACCCCACTGCCAAGAGAGCTCCTCTCAGGACAGCTTTCACACAGCCCAAACCCTCCCTAGACACCACACAAGCAAGGAATCAGTCAAATGCAGCTTTTTTTTCCAGCTCCTTCCCTACATAAAACCTTAACTCCCACCAGTGCTAATCCCAGAGATAGAGACACAGCCCTTTTCTAGCTGACTGGGGGGAATTACTTAATTCTGTGCATCTGGTGCAGCCCAGCTCCCCACACGGTGCAGCCAGCCAGTGCACGCAGCTGGGAGTCTTCGGCTCAGCCTGCTTTAACCCCCTCCATTGCAGAAGCCCACAGCGAGCCCCATCCAGGGGCATAGAGACGGAATTGGGATGCTTGGATTGGGAAAGCACCTGCTTGGCTGCCTCAGACTGGTTAAACACCCTCCTGTTTAATAGGAGCTGCTAAGCACGGCGTGTGCATGCACACTGCTTCTCCTAGGGTATAGCTTGAGGTTGCCTAGCCCAACTGTGTCCCCAGCTTTGCTCAAGGCCACTCTGGGGCATGAGGAGGTTGGAATTTGCAGCTGGGTGGGAGCCTTACCCCCTTCGAAAACCAAAAGCTTTGAGGTTCACAGTACGGATGAGAACTGTAATTACCCAAAGCTGAAGGTGGATGGTTGAAAATGGGTTTCTGAGGAAGGGTGGTAATATACTGGCACAGGCTTCCCAGAGAGGTTGCAGATGCACCATCCCTGGAGGCATTCAAGGCCAGGCTGGATGTGGTTCTGGGCAAGCTGATCTAGTTGAAGTTGTCCCTGCTTGCTGCAGGGGGGTGGGACTAGATGAGCTTTGAAGGTTCCTTCCAACCCAACCCATTCTATGATTCTATAAAACAGAACAGCCACGATTTCCACATTGTGTTCCTGAAAGTCTCATGATCTGCTTCATTCGTTAGGGAAACAGTTTTGGGTGCCCCTTCCTGAGAGTGACCAGCATCGGCACAACCGGTTTCTCAGTGTGATAATGTCAGACAAAATAGGACGAATCACAAATTAAGTCAAGTGATATATGGTGAGTTGCTCCAATTCATAAGCCAAGAGCAAAACTAGCTCACAGCTCAAATCCACTGAGTCTCAGTCTTAATCACAGGTTTATACCATGCCAGTTATGCAGCATCTATATGGAATAGACCTTTTTGGAGATATAAACTCCTCTTCAAACAAAAAATAAAATAGGAAAAAGAGAGTGTTTTATCGATGGCACTTGAAGAGAAAGCTACTTCAGCAAGACTATTTTAAAGACAATTACTCATTTAAATAGGGGGCAAGAATGGGGGAGAGAGGGGGCCACAGTTACTGGCCCCTTTTTAGGTTTTAAACCAAACCAGATACAACAGTCAAACTTGGGACAATCCTGGGTAAACCACAAAAGATGGCAGCACTTCTCATCATCCTAAAACAACAGCATTTTTCCAAGTTTTTTCAATCAAAAATGTTAGCAAGGCCACCCTGGAATTTGCTACCACTTTTCCTTACCCAAAGCTATTTTTCAACACAAGTATTGAATTTACATATTAATACACCACTAAAAACAGGATGAAGAGATTGGAATGTTAGAGTTACTGATTTGTTTGGGATTTTCTAAGAAAAAAATAAAAAAATTCTGTTCCACCAGTTTTCTTTTTCCTTTTTTCCCTTTCTTTTTCTTTTTCCCATTAAGTGACTGTTTCAAATTAATAGAAAGAGGATGCAGCATTTCTTAGGTTTTATTTTATGGGTTTTCCCAGCATATGGAATCTTTTTAAATATGAGAAGCTGTGGGTAAGATGTTATTATATGCATATTTTAAGTTAACCATTCTTTGTATCTTTTTCAAAAGAAAAGATTTACCACGTTTATGTGTGAGAAATATGTTTATTTGGAAGATTTACTCCAACTCTACTTATTTTCTTTAAAGAGATGTCAAATGGAAAACTATACTAGCATTTTTTCTAATTAAAATTAGGGTGGAGCAGAAAGCAATCACTGCTTGTTGCTGCTTTTCTCCATCATGGAAGCTTTCTGTAAATCAGACTTGACAGGTTCAAAACGTCATTTTCTGAGCTTTGTTCCTTTGCCAATAAGGCCGTTTTTGGGGTGGTGATAGAAATCCTGACCTGTAATGCCAGTGAGCCCATTGGCACATCCAAGAGATGGCAGGTACCCACATCTCCGAAGTGCCTACTAAACTGAAATACAGCTATTTGGGGAGGCAGTGAAAGGGGAGAGGAACAAGGGGAGGATTTCTAAACACCAAACTGGCAGAAGGTGATACTCCATGTCTCCCAGAAGCTGCTGAGTGAGCACTACTGGAAAGCACAAGGCATGGGTGACCTGAAAAAAGTGAAAGCAGCCAAAATCAGCAGCCACAGTATAAAAATATGAAGAAAATGTGTATGTGACCCTGCTCACCTCTCCCTAAAATACATGTCGTAACAGGAAGCATTATTGGGCTGCCATGAACATTAACAAATATTTCTAAGGGCTTCATTAGTAGTACCCAGTCTATATTCATTGCCAGCCATAGGTGGTATCCATAATAGAGCTGTGGAAACACCCACCAAATCTAGCAACGCAGCCAGGCACACATGAAATTTAAGTACGCAATTCACTTTTCTCCTTCTTCAATAACCTAAAGTACAGGATAAGAAATGTGCTACCTCCCAAAATGGATTTTTCCAAATGCAGCTAGGAAGATTACATTCAACTGGTGGAAAACAGAGACAAAACTAGTTTTATGTAAGCCTTATCTGCTGCAAAGAAAATTTCATTGTTGGCTCAGGAAAGACATTTTAATTACACAGGAAAAAATATATAAAGTTGTTACTAAGTGATAAGTGGGGAGACAAGATTTTGGATTCAGATTTGCATGACTTTGGGATTTTGTCTGGGTACATGTTTAGTGTTTCTGTGTGCCAAAACTGGCAAGTCATGCTAAATGTAACATTTATCTTCTCTGTGCTGCAATGCAACATCAATCTGAAATTTCCCAGGAGAGTGACACCAAGCGAACAAGGAATTTACTGGAAAAAGGGCAATATAAACCCCATTTTCAAGAAGAGAAAAATGGATGACTCAGGGAATTACAGATCAGTTAGCCTCACCTCTGTTCCCAGCAAAATCTTGGAGCACATGCTCCTGGAAGGCATGCTAAGGCACATGAAAAGCAACAAGGTGCTTGCCCAGCATGGCTTCACTAAGGGGAAATCCTGCCTGATCAATCTGGTGACCTTCTATG
>JASSUY010009181.1:0-23607 GCA_032466535.1 Forpus xanthops | reverse complement strand
GCCTTGAGCACTGCAGGGATGGGGCAGCCACAGCTTCTCTGGGCACCCTGTGCCAGCGCTCAGCACCCTCACAGTAAAGAACTTCTTATATCTAACCTGAACTTCCTCTATGTAAGTTTAAACCCATTACCCTTGTCCTCTTTGGCATCCTCGTAGTCCCCCTTCAGATATTGGAAGGCTGCTGTGAAATCATTTATGTTTATTTTCTATATGAATAGTAGGTGGCCTAACTTACAGAAATACAAAATAGTTATATCCTCTTGATTAAGAGGATTACCAGCTGTTTAAAGCTGTTGAAACTTGATTTGTTTATAAAGGCCTCTACGCATAGGAAGATGCTTTCATAACTGTAATTTATCAATGAAGATATGCTGGTTTGGTAGATGAACTCAGTGAGACATGCTGAAAGTGTGTAGGGTTGAACAATCTACACAGAGTTTTGCTACACATATGCTTACCTTAGAAGTGAGATTCTCCTGCTGCAAAACCCTGGAGAATTCCATTGCAGGTACAATAAACTTTGGGAGCTGCATTTGCAACCTCTGAATTTCATGCGTTTTCTAATGATGGAAGTTTTTGTTGAAATGATTAACATAGGAGGGTGGGCTGGCAGCATACAGTTTGTGATCTTCCCCCTGCCAAAGTTAATGGCAAAATGTCAATTTGAGGAGTCTGGATTGGTCCTTCAGAACTCTTAAAATAGTGTTCTTTTTTGGATATTATGTATATCTGTTTAAATGTATGTGAGCAAATATATTTAAATATATGAATATTCATATATATGCAGTTATGTTTCTTATATGTTGTTGCTAGGTAGCAATACTATACTACATTACAGTTAGCTGAAAGGTTACTTAACAGCTCTTCAAGATGTAGTTTTGAAATGCATATTTACACAGAGACTGCTCGTGTGTCAAAACTCTTAAATTCTGGGTGGTTTTGTCCTGTTTGTGCCCTGCTTCCTGTCATGCACCATGGTGGAGTATAGAGACAGGAGTTTCACATACATTGGGGCTTTATTCACCCACAGAACTCTGTAGGACCTTTGCAGGAGCAGGAAGGGAAAGGGTATGGAAAGTGTGCCTCAAGAATCTTTCAGGAACTGATAAGCAGCTTGCTTCTCTTTGATTGTGTCTCTTATATATGTATATTAATGCTAGCAGTGATTGCAGGCAGTCCTTTTTTTATTCCTTTTTTTTGATTCCTGTGATGAGTTGGGGTCTTTCAGGCTAACAGCAACTGGAGCATCTATCTCTTTCGAAATGTGTTATTGTGATTAAGGTGAACAGAGCTCTTCTTAGCTGTCTTACAAGTGTCTGGGCTTGACACAGTCTTCTCTGTCTCCCCATTGCCATGTTATTCCATGACCACACATGGCAGGCTCCTCTGGTAAGCTTGTTCCTTGTACCTCTGTCTGGTGAAGCTGTCCTTAGCAGGGAGATTATAGGAATTCCTCACACCAATGTCTGATCTGCATCCTCAACTTTTGTGGGTGTCCTCCTGAAGATGGTGGCTGAGCTGTGGCATCATTACCAGCTACAAGCCCGGCTTGTTTTTTGAATGTAGATTCTGCAGCAGATTTTAAACCTTACGGACTTGGAGTGTAGCTGTAATTGGGGAATGGTTTCATAAAGGCTACTGGGATGATGAAAAAAGATGTGACTTTGGTAAAACCAAAAAAAATACAAGTTGATCTAGTAAGTCTGTGCTGTCTGCTACATAATCTTAGGGGGGAAATGGAATGTAAGTGATAAGATCATAAAAAAGGAACTTGCAGAATGAGATTCTGTGTGGCATGGGAGCCCAAAGCTGTCTCGGATCAGAATGCCCTCCTGAAGGAGAGTTATCAAGTTTCTTCCTTCACTCTGAGTAGTAAGATAAGATATATGTCAGGAGAAAGCCATAGAGGAGAGTGGAGGAAAAGGAAAAGCTTTGGTTGTTCTTGGCTGCCCTACAAATATTGTATCCAGTATCTGTGCAAGTTGTTGCCATGCATGAGCATACGCAGTATGAACATGCATATGAACAGATACCGGAAGGAAGAACTAGTATTAACTTTTACTACTGAATTGTAATATGTCAGCTTTAAGACTTTGGTTTCCCTTTATAGCATGTGTATGTGGTTTAAATTTCTGTGGTTATATGGCACATTTACATTGTTGCTGTCAATGGAAATAAGTGCCACTACACAGGGTTTCTGTCAATGCACAGCTAGACAAAAGTCTTGTTTGAAGAAAAGTAGACAAAATTTCTATGTACTCCTATTTACATGATGGATTTAACTTTCAAAACCGGCAGTGTAGTAGAATTGACAGTACGTTCTATAATACTGCAGGGATTGCAAGTCCCATTGTGAAATGATGGAAATTTAGAATAATTTCAAGAGGTGGGAGCTGTCACAATATGACTGTTAAGGTATCTACACACACATGAATGGGTCTGGCAGGAAGCTCAGGTTTCTGAAACCTGGAAAGCTTAGTCTGTTATTTTAAACAGTACATTGAACTTATGTGACCAAGATATTAGTATTCAACAGTACAAATTGAACCCATTATTTCTAATGTAAGAGTATATAGTAACAAATAAATTGCATTTATCATGTTCTTTATAGCCTAACTGCAATCCATTCAATTCTCTTTGGTACTTTCACTACCATTCTCTCGACTGTGGTACTGCAAATAGTTACCCTTTGGATTCATTTCTTAAGGCAACAAAGCTAAAGTGTCTCTCTCTGCTCCTCTTTGGTAATTTTTCAACTCACTTCCCAACAGATTCTACAAAAGGTTGCTTGTCTTCAGCCATTCCTTGTGTTTCATTCAGGGGCTGGGGTGGAAAGCCATAGAGAAAGCTCCATCTAGAGCCCCACTGTAGTACAGGGAAAGGCTGTAGAGGCACTTTAACGTTTACAAGGTGTCAAAAATCATCTTGACAGAAAGATGAGGAATTCCCCAACCACAAGAAAAGTTTCAGTCAGATTTAGCTGGTTATTAGGAAATCCAAGCACAGGACAGATCAGCAATAGGGTTTGTGGCTCACAGCCATCTATGGTTTTCAATTAACATGTGCTTATGGACAAATCTTCCTCAGGAGCCAGCTTCCCACTAAAATAATGCAATCTTTTAACAACTTACTACCTTCTGTTTCCTCTAGGCTACAAACAGAGCTGTAGTAATTAGGCATTTTACCTTGTCTTCAGGAATTTGGGCTGTATTGTTTCATGAAGGCATCACTGTGATTAGCCTTCCTTGCAAAAGAATTCTTGGGTTTTTTTTTCATTTGTCTCAAAGTATCCTGCAAAATTGTTCCTAAATTTCCCTGAAATACCATATCCACATTACACAGAAGAAAAAACCTTTCTCCCTTCATCTCATAACCTCATGTCCAACATTTTTATGATACAGTAATATATTTCCATATGATACGGCAAATGCAGATTGTGAATTATGAATCTTTTAGCTTCATAATGTTGAAGCACAACCGGAATATGTGAAAATTAAATGCCTGCAATAGGCTCAGTGTCATATTCCTGTGTGAGTTGTCTCAAACCTCAGCCTCTTTCCTTGTTTCTAACACGTTGCAGAAGAATAATTAGGAATGGGTTTTGCTCAGTCACTTTCCTTTAACGTTTAGGGTATCCACTGTAGTATTTTGTAAGAATAGCATAATCATGAATAGTAGCAGTAATTATTCCTATCATCAATATTAGAGTTATTTCCTCATGAATGCAAGTCCACGGTGAAATATTCAATCTATATTGAATTTTCTCTAGCATGAACGACAGTAGATGGGGATTCCTGTAAAGTATTTTAAGCCCATTTTTGTCACGTAATAACTTGGTCATTTAGTCTTATCATCTGTGCTGGTTTTGGCTGTGAACATGGGAAGTGGGGAGTGAATTCCTTGTTTTGCTTTTGCTTGTGTGTGTGGGTTTTGCTTTCCCTATTGAACTGTCTTTATTTCAACCCACGTTTTCTCTCTTTTCCAACTCTCCCTCGTCCTGTTGGGGTGTGTGAACAAGTGGCTGCGTGGTGCTTAGTTACCAGCTGAGGTTAAAGCACCACATTATCTATCCATGCAGTGCTAAAAACATGATACTAAAATAAGCAGAACAGTCACTTGACTATCTCCAGGTATTTATTTTTTTCCAACCTTTTTGAAGGTAAAAAAGTAGTTCATGCTATTTGCTGGTACCATGCAGAGAAAGCAGTTGAGATTTTGGTATCTCTGGGCTCCTTTGGTTGAGTACTGCTCCCAATTTCTATGTGATGAATATAATTTTTTATTCTTTTAATTTTCCGTTACTTTTTTATGTCGTTGGGAATTTGGTGTCTGCCTCATACTGATGGTATAAACCTTAGTGCAATTCATGTAAAATTCCTAGTAAAAAAAAAAAAAATCATTTGCCTTTCCCAAAAAAGGAGTTGCAACTAGTGAGGAAGCCAGTATGTATTTGCTCCGTTACTGTTTCTTTAAGACTGATGGAAATAAGGATGCACCATTTCATGTAGTTTTGCTGCTTTTTTACATCAGTAGCTAGCATGCAGCAGATCTCTCTGCCTCACAGACTTCAGCAGTATCACAGAGGTCATATTTTCCTATGTATAAATTATTCATGAACAATTTCTCCAATGCACTAGATAAACTTGCAGAGATCAGAATTCGTGTTTCTCTTCCTCTCATCTCTATAGCCGGTCATATATTCTAATAACAATGCAAAAAAAACCCTCAAAACCTGTATTCATCTGTGTGCATTTGATGGAATTGATTGGTACAAAGTTATAATTAATATAAAGTCATAAGAGGGAAGTTCACAGAAATAAAGAATAAATATGAACATTTTTGTTGCTGACTGGATGCCACTTGCTTATTTGACCTAAAATGTGTTGTTACAATGGGCTGAGGTATGTTGCACACATCCAGGATTGGGTTTCAGAGCTGAAATTGAACTGTCTGGTGATCGAGGCAAGAAATTCTGCCCCTACAGCTCCAGTGCAGAAAGAAATGACAGTGAAACACTTAAGAATTTCCAGCTCATATTCCAGCTTATCCCATTTCTTCAAATGGGATAATTACCTTTCAGTCCTGCTGTCCCCTGTGCTTCCTATCCCATCCATCAGTGAGTTTTGGAAAGATCTACAATAATACAGAGGGTCCTTAGCTTGGAGGTAGCCTTCATATGGTTCTTGTTACATGCCTTTAATAGATTCCTGTACTGGGGCAATTTTCCTGGTAAAAAAAAAAAGGAAACAAGAGCACCACCATTATTTTAAGAGATGATTACAGACGTGTGCTGTAATTCCAGGAATCAGCTCTTTTTCTTATTCAGCCAAAAACCCACCCTATTTCTGTGAAAATTCTTCTGTTAAAATCTGTAGCTGATGCCCTTGCATTTTGCAGCACCTGAGGATGCAGCGTGGGGCTTTTGGGCATTTTGGTGCTCTGTGTGTTGGTACCCATGCAGAACGGGTGCATCCGATCCAGTGGTCTGCAGTTGCTCTCAGTTCACCAGCATCTGCTGACCTGATGGGTTACAAGCTGATGCTGAGGAGAGATTTTTGGAACGAGTTCACAGCCAATCTGCTCACAATGCCTTGAATATGATACAAAGGGACAAGTTTGTACCAGTGGAGAGATGATGTGGCTCTGCACAGCAGTAATCATGTGTAACAATGGACAGTTACAGTGCAATTACTTGGCTGTTTGGGTATTTTTTCATTACATTCATTACTGATCTTTGATCCCTGTGTCCTCTTTCCCAGGTTGTCCCATTCCACCTACATCCTCGTCTAGCCTTCTCCCATCTGCTCAGCTGCCCAGTTCTCATAATCCTCCACCAGTTAGCTGCCAGATGCCATTGCTAGACAGCAATACGTCCCATCAAATCATGGACACCAATCCTGATGAGGAGTTCTCTCCTAATTCATATCTGCTAAGAGCGTGTTCAGGGCCACAGCAGGCCTCCAGCAGTGGTAAGAAAATTGCAAACATATGGAGTTTGTTTGTGACATGTTTGTGCCAGTTTTATGCCTTTTTTTTTTTTTCATTTATTGCAAATGTGTTCTTGCATCAGCAGAAAATTGAGAGCATCTCTGGAAAAGGGCAAACAAAAACTTATGTTTTATTGGGCTGAACGTGTTTTGGAAACACCATACATCATTTATGGTTTTCCTTCATTTTACTGAAGAGAGCTTTCTAGTTTTAGGAGTGTTACAAGCAACATAAAAATATTACTGTATTCTTGTCTCATCAGAGGGATTTATTTTTCAAAGCGAGTTTCCAGCTCCTTGATGCATCTTTTAAGAGTGAGATTTGCACAGAATGGTCCTTTGTTCTGCATAGGCTCATGTAGGTGATGAGGTTCTATATCCAAAAATGTGTGTTGCTTCTGCCATTCTGAGTCTTTCTTGTTTCAGAAGCCATCTGATTTTATACTCCCAATGTCACATTTAACTAAAATACTGCTATTTTTCTGCAAATTACTTGTCTTTCAGGCCAGTATTTTGAAACATTTGCAGCTTTGCTTTCAGTCATCTGCAGTGCTTAGGGTTTTCTATATTCCTTTATCTGTTGTTGTTGTTATTAACAGATGCTGACTTTTCTTTTTGACAGCAAAAATCGAGGAACAAAGATTCAATGCCTTTTTAGAAATACAGGCAAAAGAAAGGAAGGCCACTATAGCTCCTTATGTTTTATCTTTTTTGTTGTTTGTTTTTTTTTTTTAACTTGGATATCTGTTGTGCAGCTCCTGTCGGTGTAACTAAACACTATAAGTTTATATGCACTTCCTGATCTGCTCAAGGTCACTCTTCTGTAACAGCACAGTTCTGGAGGTACTATGTGGGGTGGAACTTTTGGCCCCTGTGGGTGCATACAGTTCACTCATATGGTGCCCTTTAAATGAGCTCGTGGTGCGTGGTGGGAGGGTGAGCCAATGAGCAAGAAGTTGAAACGTAAGATTCAGAGTTGGGTATAAGGTAAAACTTTTTCCTTAAGGACTGGGTTGGAGCGGTTTGCTGAGGGAGCCTCTGCAGGCTCTGTTCTCAGAGGCTTTCATGAACGGATTGGGTAAATAGAGCTACTTGGTCTGAGCTCAGAGCTGCCCCTTGCCTGGCAGGAGGCTTAGGGACCTCCTGGGGTTCCTTCCATCCCGAGTTAGCCTTTAACCTGATCAGCCATTCAGGTAGGGTAAAATATAATTACACAAAAAAATAGTAATTCAGAAATTAAGAATGCTTCTTTGCTACTGCAGGTTAGAAAGTGTAAAATATGATTTCCGTTTTGAGGGGTTTTTCTTAAGAGGTTCAAGGGAATCTTGGGAGTTGCAGACCTCAAAATCTGTAATAGGCAACTCAGTAGAAACCACTGAATGTGGGGAGGGAGGTGAATATGATCTCTCTTTGATGAGACAGTATAGCTTCTGTAAAGGGTAGCCATTTAAGAGTTCTTTGAAGAGGTCAGACATTTCTGAATGAGGGTGATCTAGTTGATAAAGGGTCTTTGTATTTTCAAAGGGGTCTCAGCAAAATCTATTGCTTAACAGTTTTAAGGGAAAAAAAGGAAAGAAGAAAGACCCCTTCACAATAAGCAGTTGTTTGAAAGACAATGAGCAGAAGCTGGAGCTCCCCAGTGACATTTCATGGGACATGAAGATACTTGGAGAAGATGGTCGGGTAAAAAAAGTACCTGATGGCAGTGTGGTAAGGGTGATATCAGACTATAAAGAATCACAAGAGGACCTTTTGTGACCAGGTGAAATGGCAGAGGAAATTCAGGGAGGAGAAACGTAAAGTGATACTCATGGAAAAAGCAGATGTGGTTCACCATTGGTAATAGCAATGGACTATTACCGGTCAGGAGTGAGTCGTTGGGGATGTGCATGCTTCATCTCAGAACTCAGAACAGGTGAATGTTGACAAGAAAGGAATAAAAAACAAAAGAAAGAACGTTGTCTAAAGGGTGTGGTGGATCAAACAGTGTATAAGGGTTTAAAGAGGAAAGGGAGAGAGATGCAATAAGGATTACTAAGCAGAAGAAAATCAAGGTCAAGGAGTGTGAACCACAAAAAGAGATTTGGAAAATACTTGGTACTTGGTATTAATAGCTGCTATTGGAGGCTGAGTGAACCGAAGCCAAGTAAAGCATGTCACAGTAAAACAATACTGAAAATCTGATGGAATAGCTTTTTAGGTTTCATTTTTAAAAAAATGGTTTTTTATATCCTTAAAAGCTTTGTGTTTCAGACCTGTTGCAGTGGACTTGACCCAATGAACCTTTTTGGTAGGTTCAGATATGCTTTGTTTTGTATATGAATGGCTGATGTTCATTCGATGTTCTATCACTTTTCTCCCCCAAATATCTAATTTTCTTCTTTAATGGACAGTCATAATAACTGAATTTTAAGGATGTAAGAAGCAGCAGTGGGGTGTCAGGGGATTTTTGTTGTTGTTTTTGGTTTGGGTTCTTATTTTTTGACCATGCTTAATTGTTTGATCAGCACTGAGAGTGTTCTATAGCACAGGCTCTTCTAGACTTAATATATCCTCTGGAAAGTAATGTGTTTTCTAATGATGTCATTTTTTTCTGTAGTTCTCACGTGTTCTCAATTCTCTAATGTTTTCTTTCTAGAGTTTATGAGGAAACACCACCAATAGTGCCATATACCTTGACTTGGAAAAGCTCAACTAGTTTTATTTGACTCATTCATATTCTTGTGAGATTTTCAGGGTAGCTTTTAAGATCTAGGTGATGTTGAAAGGTGGAACCATGCTGTGGGTTTGGTTTGAATTTTTTTTATTATTTTTCAATATTTTTTTTAAAATCTGTTCTAGTTCCTATGGAAACTTGGCACCATAGATCCAGGCATTTGGGAGAGAGGAAATACATTTAAATATTTTAAGCTTGGTCTTGGGTTAGAAAGGAAGATTTGAAGATACTTAGATTTAAGGCTTAGATTGCAGAGAATCTTTGATCACTAATAAGTATTTGCTGTCACTTTCTAGATTCTTTAAATCTATCTATCACAGTCTCCAAAGTAGAAGCTGAAGATTAAATATTTGCAGAAGTCTCATACTGATTATATTGTGTAAGTGTCCTCTTATTTGTCTGATTGTACACTTATGCTTGCTTCAACCTCAGCAATTACAGGATAGCTCCTCAACAACTTGAAGATGAGTCTTGGATATGAGGTGATAGTCATCCACATGTACTGCCCTGTGCCCTTCACAAGAGCCATTCTTGGTATATCTGGAAAACTCATTTGACTAAAAAAATTACCTAATCAAATCTTCCATCAAATGAGCAATCTATTGTTGATATTATGAAGGCCTTTAATCTACAATAAATCTTTGTTAGAACTCATCAGAGCTTCCAGTTTGAGAGAAATGTGATTATAGCACTCTTAAAATGACATTACATCATTGGGGTGATTGGTTTATCATTTGGAGAAGCGACATCAATCATAACTAGCATAACCACACAGTAAATGAATTCAACCTTTCTACTGCAGAACAATGACACAATAATTGCTCAAAATCAGACTTAAAATGAAATCAGAAAATGCACTTTCTTTAAATATGATGTTAACCTAATGGAATATATTATTAAAAATCATGTTTGAGGAAAGTCTGTGTAATTAAAAATATGTGAAAATGTATTCCTTTTTTCTCTCATTAGAACCTGATTTCAGTTGCAGAATCATTTTCTATGCAACAGATATTATGCTGGTTTTAATTGAACTCACATCACTTACATTCCTCTGCTTGTATTTCTTAATATAATATGCAGCACAATTATATGTGATGAAGGACAAGAGGTTTTTGAAATCTGGTGCACCTGCTGATAGTGTTTTGAAAAACACAAATATTATAGAAGGAAATGAGTCCTTTCATCCATGAGAAGCTAGTAGATTATATTTTTCCCTTCTAAAAGGTCAGTTCCTGTCACACCGTTTTCTAGGATGGTTTCTTATAGCTAGAAGGAGGAATAGGTTTGTTTCTTCTTCCTGTATTTTCTTTCTGGCAACGTAAGGTGGCTCATCTCGTTGGAATACCATTTTAATGGCTTCTGTCATAATACAATATAATGGGCGGGTTTTCAGTCTTACATAGGAAAAAAAGATAAGTTTTGTTGCCAGCACCTTTGCCTTTACTTTTTTATATAAGATTTATTCCTATTAAACCAAATTTTGGAATCCTAACAGAAAGACTGTTTTCCAGCCTGTGTAGAACACCTAAGATAAATCTACTTGCACAATAGTTTGTGATATAATAGAGCTGTAACTGGATACATTCCTCATCTTCAACCATTCTAAAAACTTAAAAAGTAGATGCAAAATGATTTTTGGAGTATTCTGATTTTGGGAAAATTCTGAACTGTGGATTAGATATTGTCTTGATGACTGAGAAGTTACTGGAGTTTAACTGGGAGGGGAATCATGCCTAGTTTTTCAGTGTTAACATGTCTTTTTGGCTCAGAGACAATAATCCAAAGCTTTGGTTCAGTGTAACAACGTTTGCCCACAGGGTAGTTTGGACGCTGCTGAGAAGACAGAGCTTGCTTTGACTTTTTTTCCCAGTTAGTGGCAATGAAGGGAACACTTTCCCATGGTGATTCTAAGTCTATGGGCATTCTGTCTCAATCCAGCCAGTATGGTGACATCAAACTTGTCTTGCTCATATGCTGTCATTGCAGGTAGTAGAGGCCTTGCCCACCCACTTGCACAGAAAATGAGCATAGGATGCTTGATTGATATATATTTTTAATTTTGCAGAAATTATGGGGTTTAGTTTGTTGTTTCATTGATGTTTTTTTTTTTCATTTGAAAGTCCTGGTTCTAAACTGTTTAATTGGAGTTGAAATCTTCCTCACCTTGTCCATGTTGCATTTTGGGTAGGGTGAAGGGCTCTTGTTTTACTTTGCTGTTTGCTTATTGTGGTCTCTGTCCATGGCTTCTAAGGTCATGTAGGGAGGAACAGTAACAGAAGGAAAAGTTTTGGTGTTCTCCACCTTCCCTTTTGGTCCTAACTGCTGTATGCATTTGTTAGGATTTCAGCAGCATCTCTTCCTCAAACCTCTTTCAGAATATTTAATTTCAGACTTTGCTAAGTTATACTTAGCAACAGTTGAAATCAGTTAAGGTTCTGGGGTTAGTTTTTCTAAATGATGTTGTATACTTTCTAATATCTATTAATCTTCTAGTATCTGCCTCTGAAAGGCAGCCCTTTGTATACAAATTATGTTGAGGAACAGTGTTTTCCATTCAACATGTTCGGAGGGAAATAGCAGAAGCTACTCTTTTCCCATGAGATTTTACAACCATGCAAAAACTCGTTGCAGATTGATTATTTGGATTCCTATTTCCAAATTAAGAGTAAATTAGTTATGTTTGTTTCTGGGACATCGTTGTTGTCCTTATTGAGTATGTAGGCTTTTTTTTCCCTACCTTGACACCCATGGCTGTTTTGCGCTGACCCAGAAACAGAAGAAAGCAAAACTAATTTGAGGGCTTCTATCCTTAATGCTTAATGTAGCCAAAGAGCATAAACCACCCTATATTTCTTCAAAACTTCTCTTCAGCAGGTGACAATGGCTGATAAAGAGTCCTCTATTACAGAAGATAAGATTGGATAGAAATTAAAACCCTCTGGGGTTTAGTGCTCATGATATCAAGACTTTGAGGTTTTAAGCAATAGTCTCTCTCTAAACATATTGTTTTAAACAGTGTATATATTTAGCAGCAAGGTCCATTAAGTAAAGTATTTTTTCCTCAATTTGTTTTTAATACTTCAATTCTCTGAATCCTTAATGGCCAGTCACATTCTAATTCTGTTGTATCTCTTGAGCACTAGGTCTAATTTTAGAGCTTTCAGCTGGAAGTAGTAATGAAGGGAACAGCGCGAGCTGTGTTTTCCCACTGAAACTGAAGGGTGTACTTTTTCAAAGCATTAACTCCATGTTGCTGCGACTGTTACTGATATTTGATATATTGCTGTTAGTCTGTGTAGCTTATGTTGATGATGCCAACAGATGTCTGAATTTCAGCCAGAAGATATGATTCTAGATATTAAGATATTGCAGAAACATTGTATTTATTAATTCATGAATTCATAATTGTAGCAGACAAGAAAATCTCAAACAGAAGGTTCCTTGGTAATAAGAATGATAATGCATTACAAAAAGCTATAAAATTGAGATCAGATTCAAATTCTGTTATTTCTGTATTTTTCTTAAGCTCACTATGGTTTTGAGAGCTGGAGAGATTTTTCTTAGCTGCTTTTGCATCATTTTAGTTTAAGGCTTAGAAATATACTGAACTGGAAGCTTCTATATCAATAAAAGCAGCCCAGCAAAACAGCTGCAGTAGTAACTTTCCATAGGTCTGTATCTCCAGCTGTTGCTCTGCTGCTTTCTGATACCTACCATAATGGTTGGGAAACCACTCAGTAACCTAAAGCCAGTCAGGCCTTGGGTTTTTTTATTCCCAATTCTTTGTCTCCTAGCAGCTAGTTGGAGATCACCAATAAATGTCATGCTCTGGAGACTTAGAGATTAGGTGCTATTGCCCTATTAGATGTTGTGCCAAGAAATGTGTGCCTAGACTTGGTACCTTGATTGAAACCTGGAATGCCCTGGGGATGTAATGATTATAAGCAGAAAAGCTCTAAAGCTGTTCTTGCTAATTCTCACTGCTTCAGGTTGTGCTGAAAGTGTGGAAAGTATTTCTCAGGCTTTCTAATAGTTCTGTCTTTCAATACAGAGTTTTTAATCTCTCTTTTCATTGGCAATGACATAATCCTAACAAATTCTGTAGGAGATTCAGCTGCTGTTTATATGGAAAGGCAAGAGTTAGGAAACATTTCCTGTTTTTAACTGGGATTTGGGATTTCAGTAGGATTTGCTAGCTGATTCAAAGTGAAGAGTCAATCATATGTGAGCCATGAGAAATTGATAACCTGAAATTTAGGATATATTTTTTTCAGAATTTTTTGCAGTATTGAAAGGCAGGAAGTTCTGCAGTCGGTTGGGTTTCTAGCAACAAAAAGTGTAAGAATTTCATTCTTTCTCCCTATAAATCCAAGTGCATGCTGTTACAAACACTTGAAGGCAAGCAGACATTTTTCATCTGAGCCAGTATATTTTGTCTTACGGATTTCCTGATTTTGACAAAACAAAGCCAAACATTTCTGCTGCATTTAAATGATAAATTATGCATTTATCTAATGCTTAATTATAACTCGTAGTTATAGAATTACTTGAATAGATTTAGTTATAGAATACCCATTTCTAATATGCTTACAAATATTAGCATCTTATCAGGCAAATCTGTAAATATGTCATCTGTTAATCACATTAACATCTCTGGAAACTGAGTTTATTTTCATTCAATGCACGATTCAAGAAATAGAAATCGGGGTAATTTTTTTCCTTTAGAAGTTGTTCAGTCATATCCTAAAAGCTACAGGACATGGGGAGCTCACCGCATCGCTGGAGAAACTATTGTGGTTATAACTCAGTGGTTATTAATTATTCTCATGGTCTCATGACTCTTTGCCTGACAGTTCTCCCATGCATGTCTTTCATATCCCTTCAGCATAAACAGAAAGAAATCTGAACTCTGTCATTTTACTCTGAATATTTTTCCCTTTCTGTTTACCTGAAACATCCCTGTTGCCCTCTGGGAGTATGTACACTAAAAGGGTTTGTACATACCCTCCACTGAAAGTACAGCTCATCCAACCAAAATACGCTGTCCTGTTGCTTCCTAAGCCAGCTCCTCATGTGCATTAAACCATATTGTAAAAAGGACTCCTTTGCTTGCATCCCTGCATCTTCTGCTGGGTTTTGCTGATGTGTGCTTTTGTAGACCACGATTATTTCTTTTCTTACAATTTCAACTTTATCAACCCTGTGCAGCCACAGTTGCAGTGGAAATGTAATGGAAGTATGTGGTTCCTCCATTCAACAGTTGATGGAGGTTTACAAGTATTTTCTGTAGAGGGAATGCGATAGAGATGCACACCATGGGGTTTATGTTGGGAAACCAAGCAAATCTTCAGAGGCTTTGATACTGAGGCATGCATTCAGAACTGAGCATGGCATTTCAGCTTGGTTCTGTCGAGGACGATGCATTTTACTTTCATCATGTCTATCCTAATGTTGCCTGTGTGTATAGCTGATACTATGCCACTCTAAAGATTCAGGAACCAAGGGAGTTAGCAAGTCAAGAACTGACCAGTTCCAGTTTGTTGGTTGTAATTCCTGTGTTGCTTATAACAACTACATACTAAATCTCCAAAGGAGGCATTTTTTTTTTTCTCATATAAGTTAATCAAAATATTGCCTTTTATTACATTACAAATACATCTCTTTTCCTGATAGATTCTTACACAGAAAAGCTGAGGTCTTTGACTGTTTGTAAAAGTTAATTACTGGCCTGAGTAAATGCTTACTTTTTCTGATAACTTGACATCAAGGCAGAGAGGGAATCCTGTTCCCTTTTGTCAGCTCTCCAAATGTTTCCACAGCTCAATATGTGGCATTCACACCTGAATGAAATTTCCTCTCTCGCTCTGTTAAATTTGTTTGGACTCTGTGTTTTCTTCCAGTCTGTAGCAATGCTACACTTGCTCCCAGTTCCCTAGGTTGCTTTTATTGTAGTGACCTTTTCTATCTGCATAGGGTGCTATTTGTCATTCGGCTCCTCTTCAGTCCCTGCCTCATCCCACCAAGATATTGCCTTACATGTCACTCCTTTACAATGGTTCCTTTCAATTTAACGCATTTGTGTTGGATATCATAGGGCTGTAACAGTGTGATTTTCAGTAATTGAGCTTTTCCTCTCCTTTTATTCAGGTCAGGTCTAATGATTTGTGAAATAAATAAATAAATGCTTACATAGAAGCAGAAACATAGCAGCATCTTTATGATTGCAGTGATAGCTGGTACTTATCCGGATCTGAAAAAAAAGTAAACCCCAGTAAATCAAAAGGAAACAGTTATCATCAAAATGATGACTTAGTGGGGAAGTTGTATTATTTTGAGCAGACTCCTTGTCCTTGGTGCTCTTTTAATTTAGGAGCTATAACTAGAACCCTGTAGAAAATAAGAATGACCTTTTATAAATGATAAAAGGCAATGTGTTGATATAGAAGCCTGAATATGCCAAAACTCTAAAAACTAGGGACTCTGACTGTCCTGCTGGATCTTTCAAAATCTGCCAAAGGGGCGCTGGCTTACTGTCACCTGCAATGCCCTAGAAATTCCATTTGTAATAACAGAAAAGTTCAGTAAAGTCTCAGGACTCCTAAGAAAAAGATTTATGACCTTGCTCTTTTGAAAGATCCTTCTTGGTGCTGAATCTCCAAACCTGGGGGACAGTTGTTAGTATATATTAAAATGGGAAATCCCAATTGCAAATTCACATGATTTGGAGGAAAATTCAGGCCTCCAGACTTTAATAGTGCACACTGAATTAGTTGAATCTGTAGCATATAGGCCATGGTAATTATTTTGGGGTTTACAAATTGCTTTTGCTACAGGAATCATAGGAATTTTGAATACCAGACACCAGGCTAGCTCCTTAGGTATGTAATGAAGCATGAAATGTTCTGCCTAACAAAACAGTGTTTGAGCATCTTTGTTAATATTTGTTCTCACAAACAGGTGGATGTGTTTCACTTGACACAAATCTGTCAATTCTAGGGACTAGCAAACATGAAAAGGTGTAAAAACTTTGTAAGTTTGTGAGCTCCAAGTTTCTGAAATATAATTTATCAAGTCAAGAGAAGGGAGTTTGGGGAGTTAGACCTCAAGTGGTAAATGGTAGCTTTGAATTATTCTATCAAGTGTTGAGAATGAGGATTGGGACTGGGGTAGTTTGAGAGTACATATAAATCCTTAGTGACCCTTCAGTGCACATTTCATCAACCCCTGGCACCTTCTTTTCCAGCGCAGCTGAAAACTTGCCATGAAGGCAAAAGGGAATATCGTGGAGTCCAACCCCCAAGGAAAGGGAGCTCATAAAGCTTATGGGGAATGAAAGAAGAAATTTGGACTTTTTCATTTGTAAAACTTGGTTAGATTACTTTATCCTAAAGCAAAATGTGGCTTGTTGGATGTGTTTCCCATTCTGAGTTTCAGCCTTTTTGCCTAACTACTTTTTTTTCTTCCAATGTGGGGGGGGGGGGGGGGGGGAAGACACAACTCCACAAAATGAAACGTGGAAATATTTGCTTAAAAATCTTCCAACTGAAATGGTTCAGCATTTCAGAAATGGAATAATTATTGTTTCTGCATTTTCCAAATCTCTTCCCCTTTCTCCTTTATCTTTCTCAGATACAGTGTAGCATAATTTAATTAGATATTCATGAATAGTTTATCTCTTTGTGGTCTGAAGCAGGCACTAGGCAGAAACCAGTTAAAGAATAGCTATTTATTCTAAAATCAATTAACTTAGTAGACACGGTAAAGCTGGTCAATTATACTTGTGAGAGCCCTGTGCAGCTGAAGAAGAGGTCCCAGAGAAAACCAGACTGCCTGAAGGAAAGGAGGAATTTCCAAGACTAAGCTTCTGATTTAAGACTGACTTCAAAGCAGGATGAGATTATGGATACTGATGCGTGTGAACAGGCTGAGAATTGGTGGTTCTGGTAATGCAGAAAGGCTGGTGAGGGGCTGTACTTATAAAAGTAATCTGAGGAAAAGTCTCAGGAGACTGGCTAGAAACCAGTGTCAGAAGTGTTGTGTGAGCAGGTAAAGGCTAGTCCACCTGTACAGGTAGTGCAGCCACCTCTGCCAAATCTTTTACAGAAAAACGTTACTTACTGCAGATCAGTAGAAGCTGTCATCAGAAGTACATAGATGCCCACCAGATTTACTTCTTCACTTGTTTTTGGCCACAGACCAGTTCTTCTAAATGTTTCTTTTCTTTTTCATTGTTGACAGTTGGAAAGACTCCACATTCTTGATTCCATCTTCTTGATTCTTCAGTTCCTCTAAGACCGTGCCAGAAACATGCATTAGAAAGTCTTGTTTAGTTTTCTTTTTATTTTTTTTGAGCAATTTCCATTAATATCCTGTTGTCATAAAGCAACTGGTACAGTTTTACAGCTCTTTATCATGGAACCTTTATTCTGGAGAGCTACAGCCATTGCTCATTGAGACCTAGAACCCCAACAGAGTTGTGGACTCTTCTGGGTAATATGGAAGTTACACTGTTCAGTCAAATTTGGTTCAAATTATAGCAATTTCTTAATAAAATTTGTCAGAGGAAATTGGCACTGGGGGATCCTGCTCAATCAGCAGCCTTTGCACGCAGTAGTTTCTTCATAGAATAGTAGTGGTCAGTTCATAGAATAGTATTTTCTTTATATGATAAACAGATTCAATTTAAATTTCCAAATTCCCAAGGGGTTTGCAGGCCCAAATTCAGTTTCTGGATAGCTGGGCTGACATTCATTCCTTTACGTAGTTGGGCTTTAAGTTTTGCAGGCGAGGGGAAGATGTATGTGGTTTGGGGTTATGTTGTGGGTTTTATTCATTTGCTTAAATATATATACATGAAATACTTTATTGTCTTTCTAGGAGTCTTAATTTGGAGCTGTTTTTTAATAACCAATTCATTAGGTTCATTTGATTAACAAAAAAGTACATTGTCGTTGGTTCTTCTCAGGGATTAATGCTCTATCATGCTGAATTACATTAAAAGGATCTACAGAACTATTACCATTAGGTTTCACTCTATGCAAAAACTCTGCAGTTTAATTATTCCTAATTTCCAGAAAATGCTCTCAGGTGGTTTTAAGAGAAAGCATGTAAAAAGTCTGAGAAGACTATAGAGAAAATGTGTCATTTCAGTTTGGTTTAGGCATAGTGTTATTAAAGAGCAGAAAAATAAAATGGAAATAGAAAAAAGTGTTTTCCATTTTTCTAAACCCCACTTTTCCCAACACCAGAACCTATCTGTATCGCTCCCGTTAGTCTTCCGTCCAAGCAAGTGTTAGACAAGCAAGCAGAGTGCAAGTGCCATAGATGGGAAGCAGTTAGTACTTCCAAAGCAACAAACACAACCACAAGAGCAGGTTTCTTGGCTTTCTGGGCCACCAAGTACTTACAGAAATTGCCAAGTTCTGAAAGTACAGATGTATTTACATAAGAGTTGATGCTTTCTCCACCTTCAGTTTGCATGTTGAAACCTATTAAAGACATGAGATGTTAATTTTATAGTATAATAACACTGTGAAGTATTCCCATGAGTAAAATCACAGCAATGGAGAAAGTTTAGAGCAGACATACAGCAAACTGCTTAAACCTGGAACAACCCATGACACAAATCTGCCTGCTTTAACAGGCTTCATAAAACTAAACAAGGTGTTTTCTTACTGCTGTCCTAGCTGCTTTGTATTAGTCTGTATTATTAGATGACAGTTAAAGGGTCTCTAATGATTCCTTTTTTGTACCCTGTTCATCAGAATTCAGATAATGAAACTGTTCACCTGCTCTTATTTGTTCTTAAATGTTGATTGAACTACTAACTCAATGCCTAGTGCTACTTTTAATGCTTTTTCCTGTGGTGATCTCCATTTCCCAACTATAGAATGTAAACCAGCAAAAGACAGTACTCGTTCACAGTGTTTTCACTGCTAAGCAACTTGAAGTAAGTATATTAAACCACTTCTACCTTACAAGTAATGTATATCAGAGTATGGATAGTTTTTATGTTGTCTGGATGTAAACTGTAAGATTTTTGCAGAAATATTTATGCCACTGTTCTTTAGCTGAAAGTGTTAAAATCTTACTTACAGGATTTAAAATGAGTAGATAATCAAGCTTAAAATGGAAGAGATTTATTGGCTGGTCTACTGCAAACCTTAGATATTTAGTCAAGAGATAGAGACAGTAGTGTGAAGAAGTTTCTGAATTCAGAATCAAACTTCAGGTTCCTGCAATTCCATTAAACTCTGTTGAATCCTTTTCATGAGACCTCTGAGATTCAATATTGATAAAAATTAAATCACCAGGAAAAAAAAGAATTTCACAAAGATGAGACAAGTAAAAGAAATATAATGGCGTTGCTTTTAATGATAATAAAGTTAGGTTGCTTTTCCTGAGTACTAGAAGAGCTCCATAAAAAACATTGCTACTCACTTTATGAGTATTTAAGTATCAGTGGCTCAGAGCAACATATAGCTCTGCTGTGTCACTGTAGAGAATTGTTATGCCTCACATAGACATTTCTGGGCTAACCAATTCATCAGGATTTTGGATAGAATTAAAACTTCCTAGTTAAGTTTTCAGGAAATAAAATTGCTTTTCCCACGTGCGAGCACAGCACATATCTGATTAAAACAAGAAAAAATAAGAGCATTGTGTAATGAAGCATATGAAAATAGCAGTGGATTCCTAATTGAACTTGGAATATCCAAGTTTCTTTTGTGGAAGTAATGGAATTTCACATGTGAAAATTGCTCACATGTTTTGGAAGGGCATCACTGTGCTCCAACATTACATTACCCAGCATGTCACACGATGAAGTGTACTTTTTGTATCCCCTGGAGATCTTAATGGAATATTGTGACAGCTGTCAGTAAAGCAAATATTACTGTCCAATGGAAAGATGGATCATTATGATGAACAGGGTAATCAATACCTTATGGTTACATGTTTCCCTGCTTCAGAAAACTGATCCAATAGACATGTTACATGTGCAGGAGGTGAGCTATCAATTAAATAGATACACAGAAGTATTGTCATTAATCCATAAATCTTCAAAAGCTTACAGCCCTTACTTTTTAAAGTGATCATTACCTTAAAACTTTGACAAGTAATGTCGTAGAAAAGTTTGAAAAAGTTGGACAGAATTCTTCCCTAGAAAACAACAAATGTGAAGCACATCCTGTAGAACGGTTATTGTGTTAAAGTGTTCTCACTGTTGAATTTGCCATTTAAGAGTATGTATGAAGATGAGTCGATTCTCAAATATGATCTTACCATGAGCTTAGGAAAAAAAAACTATTTATTTTGAATATTTACTGCGTGTTTTTCATGAGGAAAATGATTCAAGCTCTGTTTTGAAACCACTAGCCCCTATTTATAACACCTTTGTTAAACTATTTCAAGGTTAATGTAATATTTTGCTATTATTAATATTTCAGGAATTACTATGTAATAGGTATTTATATTGCTAGACCTGTTTGGTTGTTATCCATATCCACTCTGGAGACCTATGTAGTTTATAGGTGGCTTTCATATGGAACATGCACGTAACCCCTGTGAGACGCTTTCCTTCCCATTTGCTATACCTGTACCTCTACAGTATTCACTGGTGTTACCTGGACTGGGAGTAAAATGCTCTGCTGTGCAGTTTACTTGTCAGTGCTCAGCAGACAGTAAAGACTGAATGTCTAAGTTAATGGAAACAAAAATTGGATGAAAAATTCTATGTCCAAAAAAATAAAGTCACATAAACTAAATATATATATATATATGCACACACACAAATCCATTAATACAAGCCAAGAAATGATAGAAACGTGGGTGCTGAGTGAGTCATTAGTAATAGCAGGACTTTGGGGCATTCTTAAGGATGATATTTTATGCCAGATTTCTCAGCACTTGCAACTGTCATTTAATCACTTAAATAAGCTTTTAAAGTTCCAGAGAGTCAGATGAGATACTTACAGTTGCTCATTGCTCAGGTTACCAAATGAGACTTTTCTCTTAAAAAACATTATTCCATACTATTGAATAAGCTGAGATTTGTAATTTTCAGATTTCTGCCTGAAATAATCTTTGGAGGAGTTCTGCTTTAATCTTATTTTGTTCTTTTTTGAGGGGAGGAAGGAGTCATGCATCAGATATTTTTGTGCCAGAAATCGTGTGACATCTTATACATGTTTTGTTTCTGTTATCTGATGTTGGCTAGAAATTATATCTTACACTTGGTAATATAACCTTGAAATTCATTAGTGTGGTAGCTGGGAAGCGTACAGATGGTGGGGTTTGGCAAGCCAGTGTTTTTGGTAAAGGTCTTCTCTGTTTGAAGTCAGTGATTTGATAGTTGATTTATTTATCACAGGTTCACTGTAATTTAAATGAAAACTTAATTAGGTGAGCTTTGATTAAAATTCCATACGAATAATGTAAACGTTGGTAAATGATAATTACTCTCTGAATTGCTGAAGTATTGCAAATGCTTAGAGTGTCTCCTACTACCTGTCTGGCTGCTTTGTTTTAGCAGTTCCTTTCAGACTCCTCCACTCTGTTTCTCAGAGTATACTTCCATGTAATAGTGTTGTGGTTTACCATATGATAGAATGGCTTAATTACAAACGGCCTCTTCAAAACCCAGGAGTGAACCTCAAGTTTTAACAATTACATATATTTGTTCTTAGAAATTTTCGGGGGCAATATAGGACTGAA
Organism: Forpus xanthops; assembly: GCA_032466535.1. NCBI lineage: Eukaryota > Metazoa > Chordata > Aves > Psittaciformes > Psittacidae > Forpus > Forpus xanthops. The sequence continues at coordinate 2,190 of JASSUY010009181.1, read as the reverse complement.
TTATAAAAGGTGAGAGAGTGCATTTGTAATGCATTTGAAGTTACCTCCAAAGATCAATCTGAGTAAAATCCTTACGCAGAGTATAATGTAGTGGCACTTACATTTATAGCTACCATTGACTGAACCTTTATCAACTGTAGATTATCTCTGTATATGTTGATGTCCACATACGTGTACGTGTTAGGTAATGTGCACGCTATACATACATGTTACTATTGTATGAAAGAAAATGAAAGTGGAGAAATCAGTTACTTGGGTTTTTTTTTTAAATTAGGAAGAGTCTGGGTATTTGAGAAATTCTTCTGGACAAAAGCAAGGAAAAGGGCATTATCTGTAATTAGAAATAATAATGTATAATTGGTTCATTTGCCATATTTCTACAGTTCTGATTTAGCTGAACAATGTGATCATTATGCCACCAGTTTTCAATAGAGGTGTCACAATGAAAAATAATTGCAATATTCCACAATATTAACTGTACCCTAATTGCAAAAGTTTTGAAATATAATTACCATGAAAGCTAATGCGACAGGGAACATTAGGCATAATTAGTGTATTTTAAAAAAGGGAAAAACTGTTAGAAGCTTGTTATTGTCTCATAAGGTAGCTTCAAATTAGCAGGACGCAGAGCACTTTCAGTGAGGTTTGCTATAATTTCCGTTATTAGCACAGACTGCAATAAATTTATTTGACACAGCCCACACCTGCTAACCCTGCAGGAAGGGATTTCTAATGTGCCCAGGTCCCAGGCTTCGTGCAGAATCTGTCACCATTTCCTGGGAGACAGCGTTGGGTAAGATTTAGGTGTGGGTTGGTTGGGAGGGTTTTGTAGTCGTTGGTTTGAGGGTTTGTTTGAAAGGGTCAGTGGTGCTGCACTGCTCAAATTGCACCATGTTTCAAGGAATTGCTGCAAAGATACACAAAGGTGCTGTAATGCAGCACTTCAGACAAAGCATTCCTTGCACATCAGACCCATGCTCTGAGAAAATCTGTTATCTGTTTGCTTTAGAGAGCAAATCCCGGCTTTCACACATTGCTCACCCACATGATTAGAATTCATGTTTTTGAAGGAAAGGAAAGCAATACAACACACTACTTGTATACTGGAAATGTTTCTATGCCTGCAGAGCTGGGGACAGGATCCAGGCTATAAGAAGCAGCGCTGATGTTCTGGAAGATCAATTTTTCAGTAAGAAACAGCTGAGAGATCTTTCGGTAGGTTTGGGGAAATATTTTGCAGGTAGAAACTAATGTTTTTCTGGTTTTGCTGTACTTCAAAATTCCTGACATGTTTCTTGGCATAGGCTCAATCCAAACATAAATAGAGAAGAGGAATAGCATTGTTTAAGTATCATTACAGGGCACAGTTTTAAAAAGCACCTACATTGTTTGGTCTTAACTTACCATTAATCACTGAGGCTACTTTTTATCATCCCTGTTTGCTGTAATTGCAGACGTGTAACATTTATTTTGGAAGGAATTGCTGTTGTGCATTAGGTAAGATTATGGATTAGCTAATGCAACTAATTTTTCCCTGGAATCATCTCAGGAAAAGAAGGTCATCTTATGCTAACTTTTGGAAGTGTAATTTCTGAAAATGTCATGTTTTCAGTTTAACTCCTGTAATTTTTAACCTATCCAATATCTGTCTGTCAGATATCAGCACAAGCTCTAATATTGCTGCTAGGAAAATTTAAGTTCTTACAAAACTTGTAAGAAAGATTCTTGGTTTTCTCCCTCAAAAGTAATTTTAATTTAATTCAAGCCCAGGACAGAGCTTGTGTCTGAGGAGGTAATATTTAAATCTGAGGAAGGATGTTAAGGTATGGAAATCCAAATTTTATTTACAGTGTGCATTATGAAAGTCAACCATTTGAAAGCAAGTAGGAAGAATAGGAACCTGTTCTTTCTTTCAAAAGGCAAACTGATCCATTTATCCAGCTGAAGCCCATTTTCAATGAATTTCTGTTCTGCAAAGGTGAGGTGGGGTTTTTAAGATCTATTAAACTGTGGACATATGTTGTGATTTAAGCCCAGTCAGCCATGCAGTCGCTCTCTCACTCCCCGCCATTCCTCTCCCCAGCTTCCAGAGGGATGGGGAGGAGAATCGAAGGAATGTAACTCCCATGGGTTGAGATAAGAACAGTCCAGTAACTAAGGTATAACACAAACCACTGCTGCTGCCACCAA